>PVHP010026564.1:0-24554 GCA_004024765.1 Zapus hudsonius | reverse complement strand
ATAATCTTTTGCCTCTGCAAATAAACACCAGTCTAGCTGGTCCTGAGCTTCAGATTCTCCTGGCTCTGTGGCTGGAAGCAGGGCTTCCCAGCTGGGCATGATGGTGCATGGCTGGAAGCATGTTGGGATCATAGATGCATATGACACTTTGTATCATACTTTATGTGGGTGCTGGGGAGGATTGAACTTGGGTTGACAGGCTTTATAAGCAAGTGCCTTTAACCAAGGAACCATCTCGCCAGCCTCCTGGTGGCATTTTAAAGACAAGGCTCAGGAAAGAGACCAAAGCCTCATAGCAAGTGGATAAGCCAGGATTAAACCATGAAGCTGACCCCAAACCCATAGTCCCCCCCATTGTTGACTCTCTGGTTGACAGCTCTGCTTGCCTCCTGCTGCGGCCCTGGTCCTTGCCACCTTCCTTGGCCACGGGTGGGTGAGGGTCCCACATTAGTTGTCCTCCTCTGAGGCTCTGTGTGCTTCTTGCTGTTTGTAGACTCTCAGCAACTGTTTCTGAGTGGAATTGAATTGAATTATGGTCCTGCCTTTTTTAAAAATTAATTTTTATTGTCCATATGAGTTAGTTAGATTATTTAATGGGCAAACAATGAGTTGTTACTCCCAGTTCCCCCATGGTCCTCATCCCCATCCCCAGTCAGCTGGATATCCTCCTCCATGGGCTGTCTGGATCAGTCCTTGGGGCAGGGGACCATGGATAGCCTAGGAGTCAGCCCGGTTCTGCCGGCCCTAGTGTGTTGTTACTGAGGGGGGTCGTGTCTCTGGATATTCTCCCCCACCAAGGCTCTCACAATCTTTCCGCCCCCCCTTCCTCTCAGTTCCCTGAGTCGTGGTGGGTGAGTATTAAGTCTGCTTTATTGTTGAGAACCTAGGGGTCTCTACTTCTGTTTTAGGTTGTGTCGAAAATCACCGGTATCTGTCTCACTGGCTTATCCTGTTTTGACTGATTGGCTGTGACTATGGGTCACTTGTTCATCCCATCATTCTCTGCGGGGTTCCATATGGTATGTCTGGGGTGGCTCATCTCTTGCCAGGATGTCAGCTATCGGCCTGTAGTTCGTTGGTAGGGGTGGATCAGCCACAGCTCTCTCGCAGTATTCTGAAAGATATAAACAGAATCTCCATTGGGGAGTGAGATCAGTATAGGTTAACTGAGATACACATTTCTGAGTTAGCTAGATTCTATTTTTAGTAGCCTCTAAATGTCAGTCGCTCGCATAGTGCATCCTTCCTTGGGGGCCCAAGAGTCCCTCCCAGTGCATATCGCCCTAAGTCCCCAGTTCCAGTTAAGGGCTCCCCCTCACTAAGTGGAATATTTGGCCAAATTTAAAAGCTGTTGATTGCCTCCCCCAGGCTTTGGCTTCTCCATTGCACAAGTGCTCCTTTCTTGGTTCGATGTTCTATCCCAGTAGGAAGTATAGTCAGCCTACTTATGGCAACAGACTGTGTTTCATGTCAGTGGTCTCTATTTACTCCAGCTGTCATTGACCAGCTTCCCCTGGCAGCTTATGCAGTGCCTTACAGCACTGCACTAACTACCATCTGGGGGCTGGTTACCATTCTGGACTTCGAAGGGTCTCTTGATGCTGATAGATGGCTTTCTGTGGTTTCTTTAGCAACAGGACTTTGCCTAGGGCCTGGGGTGGGCATTCAAGAGCTTTGACACACTCCTGTCTTGTTTTTGGAACCTCATGTGTCTTTTTGATCAACAGCTCAGTGAGGGAAGGAGCCGGTGACTGGGACCCGGAGTTGCCAGACTGATCGATTTTTCACCAGTTTAGACTCTCTCCCCTTTTTTTTATGGCCCCTCTTGCCAGACGACGCCCACTGCTTGCTTGCTCAATAGGTTACAGTATGCTCGTGAGGATTTTATGGTTTTGAACCCATTTTGGCTTAGCTTCATTCGTAAGTCATTCTCCTCCCCCCATTCCTTACCCCTCAGTCATAACCTCTCACTTCTTTCTACTGGTCTACTTAGAGTTTACGGTTAGCCTGGTTAAGGACCACATATGAGGGAGAATATGCGGTGTTTGGCTCTCTGTTCTTTTGAGAGATCGCTTAGTAGGATCTGCTCCAAGTCAGACTATTTTTCTCTAAATTTCGATATGTCATTTTTCCTTTCAGCTGAATAGAATTCCATCGTGTAAATATACCATAGTTTTGTTATCCATTCCTCCATGGATGGGCATTTGGGTTGATTCCAATTCTTGGTTATTATGAATTGAGCTGCTATAAACATAGTTACACAAATGTCTCTATCCTGAGATGTGACATCTTGCGGATAGATGCCTAGTAGAGGGATAGCTGGGTCCATTGGTAGCTCTATGTCCATTCTGTTCAGGAGTCTCCACAGTGCTTTCCAAAGCGGTTGAACAAGCTTGCAATCCCACCAGCAGTGAATGAGGGTTCTTTTTCCCTGCATCCTCGCCAGCAATTATTGTTGGTTTTCTTTATGATTGTCATTCTGACTGGAGTAAGGTGGAATCTCTTTGTAGTTTTGATTTGCATTTCCCTGATAATTAAGGATGATGAGCACTTACTCATCTGAGTAAAGGCCATGTGTGTTTCTTCCTCTATGAATTCTCTGTTGAGATCAGTGCCCTATTTTGTGAGGGGACAGTTTGAGTTTTTGTAACTGATTTTTTTGAGTTCTCTGTCGGTTCTGGAAATTTGGCCTCTGTGTGAGTTGTAGCTGGCAAGAATCATCTCCCAGTTTGATGGGGGTCTATTGACTCTGAGTACGGTGTTTTTGTCTGTACAGAAGCTTTTGAGCCTGATCAGGTCCCATTGGTTAAGTGAATGTTGCACTTCCTGGGCTGCTGGAGATTTGCTCAGGAAGTTATTTCCTACTCCTATCTCATGTAGGGTCCCTCCTATTTTTTTCTTCCAGGGTGTTTAGAGTTACGTGGTTAATATTGAGGTCTCTGAACCATTTGGAGTTGATCTTTGTGCATGGTGAAAGGAGTGGATCTATTTTCATTTTTTTACACCTGTTTATCCAATTTATCCAGCACCATTTGTTGAAGATGCTATCTTTAGCCCAGCATACATGGAATTGAATTGAATTATGGTCCTGCCTTTTTTTTAAAAGCAAATTATTTATTTATGAGAAAGAGAGAGAGAGAAGAGGAGAGGAGGTATGTCTAGCCTGAGCACTGTGCTTCAAATGAACTCCAGACTCATACACCACTTTGTGCATCTGGCTTTTAACTGAGCATTGGGGAATCAAACCCAGGCCATAAGGCTTTGCAAGCAAGTGCCTTTAACTGCTGAGCCACCTCTTCAGCCCCCAGACAAGTAATTCTTTAACTCATCAAATGAAATGTTTATTTTAAACTTCACATCTTGAGCTCCTAAATCCTCAGCTTTCTCAGTTGGTTTACCCTAAGCTCACGTTCTCTGTTACAACCTAATATGGACAAGCTTAAGTGAAGGGGGTGACTAGGATACCTTCTTATTTAGCAAGTCAGTAAAAGCTCTGGTCTGCAAAGGATGATTCCTTTCAGGCCTGAAGTGGCCAATGGAAACCAGCAAATGTCCTGGGGTCATCTTTTTCTCATGTACTGGAATGTCCAGAAACATCTGTACATCATAGGTGGAGGAACAATGTTAGTGCAATGCTCAACCTTACACAGTGACAGAATATGGTTTAGTGCCCAAGAAGAATTCACCATGACCACATCATTGCAGGAGTACAAGCAGATGAAAAAGTAACTGATACACTGTGTACCAGGCCATAAGTACCAGCAAACATGGAGTAGTAGGTGAGCTTTGCTTTGCTGAGGAAAGGGTTCATGGCAGTAAGGCTGCATTATTAAAGTCCACATGTCGGCACCTCCCTATGTACTTGAACAGTGGGAATGTGAAAGCATATCCCACTGAATCCATGTAAACATCAGGAACACCCTGCATCAGAGCTTCCCAGCCAAGAAAATAGATTCCAGACTTTGGCTTAGCAGTGTGAAGTGCGGATATGGAGAATCTTCCACAAGGTAGCGTTTCCTTAAGAAAACAACCTGCATTGGGTGAATTACTCTGATGTTAAATCTTCAAAAAACATTTTCCAGTATCTGTTGGACAGTTAAACAACTTAGTGACTGGCACAGGCCCCAGTCCCTTGTAGCAGCTGTCATCTTCCACTGACCTCAGGAAGCGCTTGGCCATTTCTCTCCCCAGCCCTTAAAACAACAACAACCCAGAATCTCACTCTGTAGATCAAGCTGGGCTGGCCCAGGCTTTGTAGCCCAGGCTTGCCTCAGTCTCCCAAGTGCTGAGATTGCAGGCATGAACCATCACTGATACCCAGCTGGGAAGCCGTGCTTTAGTCCTCATCTTTCTTTGCAGCAGATGAGATAGGAGGATGTTGAAGGGAAAGAAGAGCATGTGCTAGGAAGGGACAGCTAGAACTTTACAAACAAAGTAATTACTGCAAATGTCACCTTAACCGCTGGGCTTAATGTTCTTCTCTGTCGTCCAAGCTGCTAAAAGGCACCTCTTACAATACTCCTGTCAGAGGTAACTAAGTCCTCCTCCCTCCCTCCCTCCTCCTTCTCTTCCTTCCTCCCTTTTTCTTTCCTTCCCTCCCTCCTTCTTCCTCCCTCCCTCCCCTCCTTTCTTCCTTCCCTCCTTTCTACTTCTCCCCTCCCCTCTCCTCTCCTCTCTCTTCCCCTTTCCCTCCTTCCCTTCCTCCCTCCCTCCCTCCCTTCCTTCCTTCCTTCCTTCCTTCCTTCCTTCCTTCCTTCCTTCCTTCCTTCCTTCCTTCCTTCCTTCCTTCCTTCCTTCCTTCCTTCCTTCCTTCCTTCCTTCCTTCCTTCGGGTTGGACCTTTATGTAAAGTCCTATGACTTGAAGCAGGACCCTGGGACTCTGTTCCCTTCATAGTCTGCCCAGTGCTAAGTATAGTTGGCCCTTAGTACCCGCGGTGTATCAGTTACTTTTTCATTGCTGTCACCTGACAAGAAGCAGCTTAAGGAAGGAAAGGGTTTGTTGAGGTTTACAATTCCAAGCTCCAGTCCATCATGGCAGGGAAGGCATGGCAGCAGGAACATGAGACTGTCTGGTCACATCACATTCATAGTCAGAAAGCAGAGAGCAATGAATGCTAGTGATTTTCATTCAGTCCTGGAACCCCGGCCCATGGAGTGGTACCACCCACAGTAAAGGCTGAGTTCTGGTCTCAGTTTACCCAGTCAAGACAATTACTCACAGATGTGCTGGATTCTAGGTCTGTTAAGTTGACAATATCAACCAGGACACATAGTTCTGCATGAATGGTTTCAACTGTCGGATGACTAAAAATACTCAGGAAGAGAAATGGTACCTGAACATGTACAGACTTTTTTTCTTGTCATCAATTCTTTTAAAAACTAAGTATTATTTATACAACATTTACATTCTGTTAGGTCTAGAGAGGGCTTAAATATACAGGAATATGTGTGTAGACTGTATGCAAATGCTACGCCATTTTTATATAAGGGATGTGGGCATTGTGGATTTTGGTATCCTCAAGGGGCCCTCAAGCCCCCGGTCTCATGGGTATCTATGAATGTTTAGAATAGTCAGAATACTGAGGTCTTATCTGTAAGTTGGGGCCACTATCTTTCCATGTCAGAGGACTGTTAGTGTTCATTAAGGGACAAGGGGAATCAAATCAAAGCTTCCCAGGCTGGGGTGTTTTGGGCCCAGTGAAGACAGTAGGCTTGGAAGGAAGAATAGCCAGTGATTGATGAGCAGAGGACAGGATTTATAGGGTTGGGGACACTAAGTGGGGAAAGCCAGGTACTCATCACACTGTTCAACTCTGAGTCTTTTAGGAGCTCTACAGCCCTGCCCTGAGCTTTCTGGGGCCAAGCACCAGCTGGCAGGCGGGTTGGGATTGGGGTGGAGTTTGGTTTCATTGTTATTTTTGTTTTGTGGTCATGGCTGTCCTTATGTTTGTTAAGTGAATGAGAACAGTGCCTCTGCTGGGCTTGGCAACTTGGATTGGCTGAACAAGGATGAAGGACTGGGCTCAGCCTGTGCCTCCCTTGCTTGGCCTGAGCACAGCTCTGCACAGAGCCTTCTCTCACATAGGTGGCCAAGTCAACTATCTTGTAGAGCTGGTCCGTGACCTGGGGTCTCCTCAGTGTGTACCTGCTCCCCCTGTTCAATTCTCATTTCCTCACCACCCACCTGTGCTCTATCTTCATTCTCCTAAACCCTGCCCCATTTTCCTCCCTGCCTCACTACAGATAACTATCAGAAAGTCTTTACAGTGATGGGATACTGACACTTATCCCTCAAAGGCCAGGAAGGAGCAAGTTCAAGTGGACCTTGATTCTGTGAATTGGGTGCATGGTTGCAACAACATCACAGATGTGGTCTCACACTCAAGACAGCTGTGTCTTGATTTGACCAGTGCTCCTGAGGTAAAGATCTCTGGGTGGAGATTGCACCTTCAGGTTGCCTTAAGGTAGAGCCCCACCGACTCTGGTTTATTTCCTGACATCACTATTTACACGTTTGAAAAGTAACAGAGCAGGATGTGGTGAGGCACACCTGTAATCCCAACACTCAGGAGGCAGAGGTAAGAAGACCAGTGAGAATTCCAGATCAGCAAGGGTTACATAGAAAAGCGGGGAGGCTGGGATGATGGCTCAGTAGGTAATGTGCTTACTGTGTAAGCATGAGGACCTAAGTTTGGGTCCAGAGCATGCATGTAAACTGCCTGGTGTTGTGGTGTGCTCTTGTATTCCTAGTGCTGGGGTGACAGAGATAGGAGGATCTCTGGAGCCTGTTGGATAGTTTGTCTAGCTGAGTTGTTGAGTTCTCAGTCAGTGAGAGACCCTGTGTCAAAAATGAGGTTAAGTCGGGCATGGTGGCACACACCTTTAGCCTCAGTACTAGGAATGCTGATGTAGGAGGATCACCATGAGTATGAGGCCTGGGGCTATAGTGAGTTCCAGGTCAGCCTAGACTAGAGTGAGACACTGCCTCAAAAAAAAAAAAAAAAATCTCGCTGGGCATGGTGGCACACGCCTTTAATCCCAGTACTGAGGAGGCAGAGGTAGGAGGATTGCTGTGAGTTCAAGGCCACCCTGAGACTACAGAGTGAATTCCAGGTCAGCCTGGGCTAGAGTGAGACCCTACCTCAAAAAAACAAACAAACAAAAATCTCAAAGCCAGGCGTGGTGGCGCACGCCTTTAATCCCAGCACTCGGGAGACAGAGGAAGATTGCTATGAGTTCAAGGCCACCCTGAGATTACATAGTGAATTCCAGGTCAGCCTGGACTAGAGCGAGACCCTACCTCGGAAAACCAAAAACCAAAAAACAAACAAAAAAACCAAAAAACTCCCAAGCCTACTCCCCCCAAATAACAAGAGAGGTAGATCAATAAAAGGAAGAAGCTGGGCCATAGTGGCGCACACCTTTAATCCCAGCATTTGGGAAGCAGAGGTAGGAGGACTGCAGTGAGTTTGAAGTCACCCTGAGACTCATAGTTTCCAGGTCAGCCTGGGCTAGAGAAAAACCTAAGGGGGGCTGGAGAGATGGCTCAGCAGTTAAGGCACTTGCCTCCAGTGCCTAAGGCCCCCGGTTCAATTCCCCAGTACCCACATATGCCAGACCCACAAAGTAGTGGCCCTGGTGTGCTCTCTCTCTCTCTGCTTGAAAATGAATAAATAAAATATTAAATAAAAGAAAAACCTAAGAGGGGAAAAAAAGAAAGAGGAAGATACCTGATGTCAACCTCTGGCCTCAAAAAACAAAACAAAAACAAAAACAAACAAAAACCCCAAAACCAATCGCCCCAAGCCCACTCCCCAAAATAACAAAAAAGGTAAGAGGAAGATACCTGTTAACCTCTGGCCTCCATGTGCGTATGTGTACACATGTGTGCCTACAGGCATTAAAACATGTATATACATACATGCACACCACACACAATTCTCAAAAAAAAAGAAAGAAAGGAAAAGAAAAAAGGTCCTATTTTCCAAATGTTTGCTTTCTCAAATGAGAAACAGGCCCCGCATCTCCCTTCCAGGGTAGCTGAGGTTAGAGAGGGTTAATGAAAATGTGGTTGGCCTTGGACACCCCCAGAGTGAAGCAGCCCTGCGGCCTGGCCCCAGCAGCTCCACCAGGCCTTCCTCATGCGGAGCTTCTCTGCCAGGAGCTGAGCTCATGGGCAGGGCGGTTGGCTGCAGGGCCACCCATTAGCTGCTTGTCCTCCCTTCCCGGAGAGTCTGGTTTTCATTGTGCTGCTGTCTCCAATTCCTTTGGCATCTGAGGCTTCTTTTCAGAAGGATAAAGATGTACTTAACTGGTTGTGACCCAGCTCAGTGCCTCCTCAGAGGAGGAAAAGCCAAACAAACTTGGGCTTGGAATTAAGCAGCACTTGAAGCTTAATACTGCCAAGATGCTGTGTGCCCCATGCTAGGTCACGGTTCCTAACTTTGCCGCCATGGCTCTGCCTGGTAGGGACCCAGTTTGCTTCTTCAGCATGTACTCCACAATGTTCAAGTAGAAGTGAAAATCAAAACATATGAACTGGGAGTCACCTTTGTGTGGGTGTCATGCAGAAACAGCTGAGTGCCTGCTAGCTTAGGGCTTGGCCAAAATGGTCAAAGTAATTGTTGGGCCCATGGAACAGAGGATTATTTATTTATGTATTGAGACAGAGTCTCATTATATAGCCCAGGCTGGCCTGGAATGCCATAGCCTCATGAAGATTGCAGGTCCAAACCACCACTCCCAGCCAGGTCCATTTTAGAAGATACTGACTGGTAATCTGGAAGAGTTGCAGGGGCTTGGGAAACCAAGGGCTTACTCTGGTGGGTGTGGTTTGGGAAACAATAACATCATAATAATAGCTATCAATATATGCCAGGCACACATCTAAGAATTTTTCACATATGATTAACTAATTGGTCTTCTGGGAAAAGTTATAAGACTATAATTCTTCCTCTTTTTTTTTTCTTTTTAGATATTTATACTGCTTCCTGCAATCCAGATACATGCACTTCTTTGTGTATCTGGCTTTATGTAGGTACTGAGGAACTGAACTCGGGCCATCAGGCTTTGCAAGCAAGTACCTTTAATGGCTGAGCCATCTCTCCAGCCCCTAGATGTGGTTCTTAATAGTTCATTTTTCAAGTATAAGGCCCCATGAAATCAGGCCTTCATTATTATCATGTTAGATAGGCGGAAATGGAGACACAGAGAAATGAAGCAATGTATTTATACCATATCACACAGCAAGGAAATGGCAAAGGTAGGATGTGAATCGTGAGCTGGTTTGCCAGGGCTCATACCTCTGTAGGCTCTCAAAAATGGCTGAAAACATTTTAAAACCAGATGCGGTGGCACATGAATGTAGTTCTAGCACTTGACAGGTGAAGGCTGGTGGACCACGAATTCCAGGTCAACCTGGGCTATATAGCAAGACCCTGTCTCAAAATAAACCCCAAACCATTAAAATGCATGTTTAAATAAAATTATGGGTAGTATGGCTAAGAAAATGAATGGTAAGTGTTAAAAACACAAATCAACACATTATTAGGTACCTAATATGTGCACCTGGGTTTCTAGGAACTTAGGAGACAGAAGGGAATATAAGACCTGAATATAAATTCCCTGGCTTTGCACCCCAAAAGATAGGCTAGGCTGGGTCCCCAGTGGGACCCCTGTGGTGAAGATCACACAGTGGCCACACATGAGGTGTCCTCCCCGAGGCATCCTGGGGGTTCTGGGCTTCCATTGGCATGGCCAGAGAGGTCTGGAGAGGAGGCTTTCATTACAGGGGCTCATCCTACCTAGACAGACGCCTGATGCCCAGATTGTCGCCCCAAAGTCCCCTCTGTCTTCCACCCTATCTGTCTGATCTGAGTCATCTTCACAGTTCCACCATCAGTCTCAAAGTGTCCTCTCCCATGCCCAACCTCGGCATGAAGTGCCTAGGGGCTCTGGGGTCTCTTCCTCTGCCCTGGCAAAGTGATCCAGACCTGAGTAACCCTCAAGCTTGCTTCCACCACCATCACTACCCAGAACCCTGTCTTGCTCTCGAGTCCTCCCTTTTTTGAGGCAAGGTCTCACTCCAGCCCAGACTCATCTGAAACTCAGTCTGTAGTCCCAGGCTGGCTTGCACTCATGGAGATTTTCCTACCTCAGCCTCCTGAGTGCTGGGATTAAAGGTGTGCATCACCATGCCCAGCTCTCCTCCTGCTTTTTCTTCTGTGTTTTTTTTTCTAAATCTGTAAGTAGTCTGTGTGTGTGTCTGCAGGCAAATGGAGGTGCACTTGTATGTGAGTGAACATGCATGTGTGTGTACGTGCATGTGGAGGTCAAAGGGCACCTTTAGGTGTCATTCTCAGGAACACTGTCCACCTTTTATGAGATAGGGTCTCAAAGTTAGTGGCCTGGAGCTCACCAATTAGGTTAGACTGGCTGGGCAGCAAGCTCTAGGGATCCTGACTCTGCCTCTCCCAAGCTAGGGTTACAGACACACATCAATCACCATACTCAGCATTTTTATGTGGGCACTGGAAATAGAACTCAGGACTTCATTTGTGAGGCAAGAGCATTACTGACTGAGCTATCTCCCTAGTCCTTCTTCTGGCCTTTGAGGCAGGGTTTTGCTACATATCCCACACTGACCTTGAACTCATGGTGATCCTTCTGCCTCAATATCCTGGGCAGCTGAGATTACAAATACAAATCACCATGCCTGGATCATTCCTCCTTTAAATACCTTTGACAGAAATTGTCTCTGGAGAGGCCTGGAAGAGCCACTTGCACCCTCGGGCAATTGAGTATCCCTCCCCCAGGCCTGGGAATAGGGGGTCCAGCCACTGAGCTGTCTCCTCAGCCCAGCAAGGGGTTTAGATTTGATCAGTTAGCATCGGCAGGAACCCCTGGTGGCTCTTGAGCGACCTAATCCTTGAGGGTGGGTGAGATGGAGCTCTTGGAAGTGGTGGATGGACTGGCTGTGAAACAGAGTCTAAGGAAAGAGGTGGGGTTTCCTCATTCCTCAGGCTTCATGTTTGACCATGGGCCCAGCTGTGACCCAGGTGGCTCCTGGGAAATCTTGAAGCCAAGATAGACTCAAACTGAGCTAGGGCTGGGTAGATGGCTCTGCAGTTAAAGGCACTTGCATGCAAAGTCTGCCTGCCCAGTTCAATTCTCAAGTGAAAAGTGGCACAAGCCTCCTGGAGCACACCCACTCACCTTCCCCTCACACACATGTGCAAATAACTAAATAAAAACTTAACACAGAGAAGCCAGGCTGTGTGGGGTGTGGCCTCAGAGCCAGGGCAGCTCCAGGGTGGGAGTTAAACGGTCTGGATCCTGGTCCTGCATGGGCCAGGCCTCCTAGGTGTCTCCCCTGGGGCTGACTGCATCCTGTCCCAGGAGCTCCCCTGGGGAAGGGAAGGACTGCCTTCTGGGTATGAGAGGAGACTGGAGCATTCTGCCCACTGAGGTAGAACACCAGCTCCTTACTTGTCGGAGTCTCTGGCAGAGCTTGGGCAAGGGGCTAGCTCCGCTGGGGAGGAGCTGGTACAGCAATAGCCATGGAGGTTAGAGACAGGAAGTCCCTAGCATTCTAAAAGCTTGGGAGGCTCCCTGGGAGCATGAAAGCACGTGAGGCCCATCCATAGGCACTGGCCAACTATTCTGCCACACATGCAAGTTACAACTTGGCTGGAAAAGTGGAGAAAGTGTGGGGGAGACTTTCCCTAGTGATGAGGCTCCTCCCTGGGTCCTGACCCTTTCTGCTGGAGTGGAGTTCACAAAATATGTTGGAATTTACACCGAGACAGAGACAGGGTGGGAAAGGGCTTGGGGAAGTGGCAAAGGTTTTAGTCATGAGACATCCAGGGTGTGAGATCTGTGATCTATGCTAGAGATAAGATGACAGAGATGGCCAGGATGATTGGGGAGGCCCTCGACAGACAGGCTGGACCAGGGTGAGGTCAGCAGGAAAGCATGTGGGGCCCACAGGGAGCCACACCTCAGCTAAGTGGGTGCAGGGAAGGGGTGGGAGCAGCAGAGGGAGGAAGGAAAAACTGGCCTTGCGCCTTCTTGCTTTTGAGATTAAATACTTGGTGCTCGAACAGAAGGATGGGCTTTCAGGAGTGCAAGCCCCCAGGGCTTTGCTCAGGGTAGGCAGCGTTAGGTTGTTCTGGAAGGCAAGGGAACCACAGGATCCTTAGCTTTGAGTAAATATTCCTGGGCTTGGAGTGAGTGGTGTACAGCTGGATTGGTTTGTAAACACTTTTGAAATTCACCCTTTGCTTCGGATGCCTGGAGTGGCCCTGGTATTGTGCTGGGCACAGGCCCTGGGAAAGGTTGAAGGGGAGGAGATCTGGGAAGGACAGTAAACAGATCCCTTGTATGAGGGGAAGTGACCTGGGGAGGAAGAGGCTAGGCGGGTCCTTTCCTGGTGGCTACAGAGCAGGAACCCCCTCTCACCTGCTCTTCTCACTGCAGCAAACTTCGGGTGGGGCCGTGTGCTTTGGCACAACCCACATTTCCCTTTCTAAGTCTCTGCCCTGGCCCATCCCATGGCCCGGTGTCCCTTGGCTTCTGTGGCACAGGGAAACTGGTATTTCTATTGGAAATGATCTGCCTGGCACCCAGCGCCCCTGGGAGACCATGAAGGGCAAGCTGACCAGTGGAGAAGGTGACCCATGATGGGCATGGGGCCCTACCTACCCAAGTCAGTGCCACTTAAAAAGGTGGGGGTGTTGGACAAACATGCTACAAAAACATTTTTGACAAAAATGGGGAAATTTGAATGTTGACAGTATTATGTAAGATGACAGTTTGTTAACATGGAAAAGTGGAGTGTGTTAGCTGAATTACATACATCACATCTCTACGGTCTCATTTTGGAAAAGAATAATTATAAACACACTTAAAAAGATCTGGAAGAATATATTATAATAAGGGATTAATAATGGTAATCACCAGTTTCTAAATGTTTCCCTATTGTTGATTATTGATCTGTTTTTTTGCAGGTATTCTAAGACTTCTGTTACTGCTACCATTATTTTTAATTTACTCATTTTTCTAACTTCTACACTTCACATATACTGCTTTTGTTGCATTAATTACACATTATGTTTTAAAATATTTTTATTGAGAGAGAGAGAGAGAGAGAGAGAGAGAGAGAGAGAGAGAGAGAGAGAGAGAGAGAGAGAAGAGAATGGGCCCACCAGAGCCATCTGTCACTGTAAATGAACACCATACCGCATGCGTCACTTTGTGCAGCTGGCTTTACATGGGTACTAGGGAATTGAACCTGGGCCATCAGGCTTTGCTAGCAAGAATTTTTAACCTTGGAGCCACCTCTCCAGCCTTAAACGCTATTATTTTGTTAGGATGGAGTTTTGCTGTGTTGTCCAGGTTAGTCTTCAAGTGTTGGGCTCCAGCTTCACCCTCCCAAGTAGCTGGGGCCACACAAGTGCACCAGGTTCAAAGGTTAGTTTTCACTTGAAAATGTGTACTAAAAGATTTGCTACCCTGTCAAGGTAACACTCATGGGGCTCCCTAGGCAGTAGGTGATGGCCACTGAGGGGGAGGAGGCCCCATCTTCCAGGCTAGAAAGACTAGAGTTCTTTTCTTCCTCTTCCCTGCTCTTCCTTCTCTCCTCCCCACCCTCCTTTTCTTCTCCTTGTTTTAGGAGATAGTGTCTTATGTAGCCCAGAGACTCACTATGTAGCTTAGGATGGTCTTGACTCCTGACTTGTAAAGTGTTGGGATTCCAGGCATATGTTACCACAGCTGCCTGCAACCTCTCTTTTCCTTGGCTCTAAGTTGTAGCTTAGAATCCAAACTCCTATCTGAGTATAGAAGTGCCGATGATTTCACAGTAAAAGTTAACTCTGAGATGAGATTAAAAAAGAATTTAACTGACTGTGTTGGCATACCCGTTTAGTCCTAGCATTCAGAGGATGAAGCAGGAGCATTGCCTTAAGTTTGAGGCTTGCTTGGGGGCTAGAGAACCTGCCTTGAAAAAACAAAAATTTGTTTCATGTCTGACCCCTTGCACTGAAAACTCCAACTTTATTTTAATGGTGGGTGGGGAAAAGCAGAATTTGAAGGGTAAAGCTGACAAAGATGTGCAGGACTTCCCGCTTGTGTCCCTAAGAGGACACTCACTGGCTGCCATGGCTGGTATGATAATACAGTGACTTCAGAGTAAGAGTCATGTGATTTGGGAATAGAGGGGATGACATAACCCCATTTAACAGTAGTGAAAAGACTGCTCAGGGGAAGCTCCAATCTCTTTAGCCTTATTCTCTTGTTTTTCAAAACGCCTGGGTGACTCTCGAGTTTCCTTGGCGTATTTCTAACTTTTCAGAAGAGACCCATGACTGACCGTGGCTCAGATCTTTCTGGGTGTCCACATGTTGGGTGGGGTGAGGTAAAAAGGTTGCTTTCCCACTTAGTGGTATTTATTCTGTGGATGTAGCCACGAACGGCACCCCTACCACACCCACTCCCTGCCCCAGCCCTACCCAGGTCCAGGCTCAAACATCCACCCAACCCCATTCCTGACCTGCTTTTGCCACTGTTCTTCCCCTGGACCCCATTCTTCTCTGGGCCATGGTTTCCCTGTGCAGGGAGGAGAGAGGATGCCTGCATTTTTCTCAACTGGACAAACTTCCTGGGGGCACTCCCTGCTCCCTCAAAATAGCTACAGAATCTAAATTCAGTAAGGATTTTTGTGCAAAGATGAAGAGTAATGGAAGGTCTGTAGAGGAGATGATATGGGGCTGGAAGAAGTTCTCCTGCCCGGCTTCCCCCATGCCTCCACTTCTGACAACGGGGACACCGAGGAGAACCGAAGGACATTCATTCCATCCACCTCCATGTCAAATCAGGGAGGATGCATTTGAAAAGCACACTTCCTGTGCAACAGGTCGCTGTACCAGGACTTTCATCTGCAGCTTGGCAGAGCCTGGCTCCCTCACTGTTTGGTGGACAGTCTCCCTAGGCTCTTTATTACCCTACCATTTTGGCAGGAAGTGACTAAGTGGCAATTTATCTGTCTTCCTGTCTGGAAGGAGTAAATGAGGTCAGGGGTGGGTGGCCTGCCTTTGCTCACCTTGGACCCTGGTGTCCACCAGCAGGCCTGAGCAATGAGCTTAAGCTACATTTGGAACTCTGTTCTAAAATAAATTGTAGTGTTTGGAACGAAAGGAAGGTTGGGTCAGGAACTTTCTGTTACTTCCAAATGTTCGGACCAGTCTGATCCAGATTAAGAGAAATGATCTTCCTCTTGGGGCCCTGAGACCTGGTTATGTGTAGTTTGCTGCCCTCTTGTGGCGTTGAAATGATTAAACGTGACAGAGACTGGCTCATTTAGCAGTTAGTGGGGAGATGGCTCCGTGGTTATAGGTATTTTCTTACAAAGCCTGACAGCTTGGGTTCCATTCCCAGCACCTATCTAAAGCTGGGTACAAAAGTGGTGCCACTACACGTGGTGTATGGGGCTGAGAATGGAACCTAGGGCTTCATATATACTAGGCAACCAAGTCACATCTCCAACCTACAAATGGTGGTTTGTTTCTTCCTTAACCCATCCATAAAAATTTCAAGTTCATATGTGTCTGGAGAGCATAATAAAAAAAAAACTGAGAACCATTTGTGATCTCCACTTAGGAAACTCCCAAGATAGTTTAGTCAAACTAAGGTCTGAAGGAAAAACAATACTTATTTTTCTGGGGCCTGCACAGTACTGGATGCATTATGGACCTTGATTTGAGCTGACCAATCATGGACACTGGACTGGCAGTTTTTCTGCCAGTTTTCCATATCTGGAATTCCCTTCCCCTTGGAGAAATCTGTTCTCTCTGCTTTACCTCTTACTTTGAAATAAACTTTATTCTTTTGAACATTGAAGAGTACCCATATTGGCATTGCATAAAGGGGCTGATATCTCATATCCCAGTACTATATCTGTCCAGCCCAACAGGTCCGTAGGCCAGAGCTGCACATCCAGAAGTCTCTGGGGTCAGCCTCCTTTGAGAATGACAGAACAATGAGGCTCCAAGGCGGATCTTCACACTGGCTTTCCTGTCTCTCCTCTTTCCCCTTAGGTTACTTAGGCTTGTCATCTTCAGAGGCTCTTCCCTTTTCAACCCCACCATGGCTGCTTTGCCTCCTACTATGAGCTGAATCACTCACCTCCCAAATTCATGACACTTTAACCCCCAGTACTTAAAAAATGAGGGGTCCTAATACAAATGACGGGTGTTCTTGTAAAAAGATGGCTGTGGCCTGGTGTGGTAGTGCACACCTTAAATCCTAGCACTCAGGAGGCTGTTCAAGGCCAGCCTGGAATCTCAACACCCCCTCAAAAACAAAGAAACAAAAAAGTTACGGAGAGGCCTGGGGAGAGGCCAAACCTGCTGATGCTTTGATCTTAGACTTCCAGCTTCCAGAACAGAGAAAATAAATTTCTAATGGTTAAGCCACTCAACTCTATGGATTTTGTTATGGTAGCCCTAGCAATAAACTTCCTGTGAAAAGGTTTTGAAGGTTTATATGACTCCCCTCCCTTTTGGAGCCTGCCTATAGTTTTAATATTTGTCCATGGGATCCTTACAATAGAACACTGAGAAGTTCTGGAAAACCTTGTGTGTGGGTCTGTGTGTACATGTTATAGGGCACTTGTTGCTGCAAACAGCTAGGCTATCCAGCTTTGTGTGGGTGACTGGGGAATTGAACCCAGTCCAACAGGCTTTGCAAGCAAGTGCTTTTAACCACTTAGCCCTCTGCTCAGCCCTTTGAGCAGTTTTTCTTTATGTTCCTTTAATCTTCAGTAATTTATTTTATAGGTGAAAAATTCTTAATGTTTGATGTGACGTTTATATTGTCAATGTGACAAGACCTAGAATCACCTGTGAGGAACTAGTTAGTTTAGCCTCTGGGCAGGTACAACTGGTCTGTGAGGGATTATCTGGATTAGGTTGAGAAGGGAAGACCCACCTTAACTGTGGGCAGCACCGGTCCACGGGCTGTGGTTCTGAATTATATACAAAGGAGAGAGCTGGCTGAGCAGCAGCTTTCATCACTCTGCTTCCTCTCTGTGGATGCAATGTGACTAGCTGCTTCAAGTCCCCTGCCACCATGCCTTCCTTGACATGATAGACTGTAACCTGGAACTGTGAGCTGAAATAAACCCTTCTTCTGGTAAGCGGACTCTGTCAGGTATTTTGTTCTAGCAATGAGAAGGTAATTTACAGATTCAGGATCCCAGAGTTCTCATAATGGGGAAAAGCAGGCTTAGAGTTCAGTTCTATCTCTTTCTCTTAGTTCAGAGCAGCTGAGTGAGCCCATAAAGTGTCTTGGGTAAGGAGCTAGAACTTCACAGTGGTGGGTGAATTTTGGCAAACTGAGGGGAAATGGAGCCACAGCCTTGCTGATACTTGCAAATATTTTTTTTTCTGAGACAGGGCCTCATGTAGCCCAGGCTGGAAATGACTTCACTGTGTAGCTGAAGATGACTGTGAACTTCTGATCCTGCCTTTACCTCCTGAATGCTAGGATTACAGGTGTGTGCCACTACACATGGTGTATGGGGCTGAGAATGGAACCTAGGGCTTCATATATACTCAGCAACCAAGCTACATCTCCAGCTTACAAACGGTGGTTTGTTTCTTCCTTAACCCATCCATAAAAGTTCATTTTTTTGAAACTCCTCACTGTGCTTCACAAGGCAGAGTTACCATCACCCTATCTCAGAAGGTCTCCTTATCTACGACACCTGCCTGTGAGAGACAACCAGACAGCCTGTTCTCTTCTGGCCTTGGTCAACAGTGACACCTAACCACACTGTTATTTTTTCAAAATACACTTTTATTAGTGGCATATGGGATTTAAAGTTAAGCAATTTCTTCCAAGAGAGAAGATAAGCCCTGCCACACTAAAGAAAACCGAGCAACTACATCACAGCAGAAATGTCATTTCCAGTGACACTATAGATGGACAGGAATCTCTCCAATAAGGAAATTGCTTTCTTCATGCTTTCCACACCGCCTGGCCGTCTGATTCAGTGGGTGGGATTGTCCCAAAGCCCTGGGCTGTGTCCTCAGTGAGTCACAGTGCCACTGAGTTGTCACCCCACTACTGGGAGAGGTAACGAAGGTCATGAGCCCTGTCTGATCCTCAGGTGAGGATCAGAAGCTCTGGGTTGAGGGGTGGGGACAGGGGCTGGCTTTTGGGAGGACATTAGATGAGGGGCTGACCTGTGAACCAGGTAAACCTTCAGACTAAGAAACCCCATAGTGTCTGGTAATCTGAGACTGGGGCGCTGTGGGACCTTTGCAAGCACCTGGAAACAGGTCAGAGAAAACCAGAGCTTTCCTTAAAAAAAGTTTTTCTTCTCCCACATGAACTCTTTTTGACAGGTGTTCTTGTGGTACAGAATGAACGCTGCAGCATTTTGAGGCTCACCTGGACTTTGCTCCCTAGATCTTCTGCTGTTGCTCCCAACTCACTCTCCAACATCTTTGTGGGCCCTTCCCTCACACCTTCCCAGGCTTCTGCAAACTACAGGTCTGCCAATCCCAAAGGCACTTCTGTGGGGTCAAGATCAAGAGGGTGCTTTCTAACTCTACACAATAGAGTCGGTGGCACAGAAGGCTCCCTTGGAGTCTGCCATCTTCGCTGGTCTTATTTTCAATTTTAATACGGGCATTTCTCTCATCACCTCAGAACCCGATCCTCAACCAAACATTCATTGACTTATTATTGATCAAGGCAACAAAATGAGGGACAGACTGCATAAGTTTTCCATGTCTATATCTAATTGATTTAAGCTATGGCTCCCCATCAGGCAGCTGAACTTCATTTCCAATCTTCAGCAGCTTAGAGGTCCACAGTCATGGTTTCACAAAGGTCAATGCCGGCCTGCAGCTTGCCATCTTTTGCGGCTGCCCAGGGCATGGAGACAGAGGTCCACTTTGCTACCCAGTCTCCTGTTTTGCTGATCATGATGAGGCCACCTAAACCTTTGAGCTTTGACTTCATGTAATTCAATGCCAGGTTAGCAGCCTCTTCAGCTGTCTTCCCTGAAAACAAGAAGTTGAGAACAAAATGTATAATAGCCTTGGTAGTACAAGACATGAGTGAGTTAGCAGAATTTCTGGTAAGTTTTCAATTGTGTTATAGTTTTTTCTCCCCAGAAGCAGTTTCATGTATTGAGGCTGACCTCAAACTCACTAAGTAGCCAAGATGACCTTTAACTTCTGATCCTCCTGCCTTCACCCTCCTAGTGCTGGGACTACAAGCATGTGCTGCCACACTCTTGTATGCAGTCCTGGGTATCAAACCCAGAGCTTCAAGCATGCTGGGCATGCACGCGACCAACTGGGCTACATTCCCACCTCTACTTTCCCTTTTAAAGTTATAGGCAGAGTTCTTTCCCCTCCCTTTCCCTCTCTTTTCCTTCCTTCCTTCCTTCCTTCCTTCCTTCCTTCCTTCCTTCCTTCCTTCCTTCCTTCCTTCCCTTTCTCCTCCCTCCCTCCCTCCCTTTCCTTTTTCCTTCCCTTTCCTTTCTCTTTCAAAGTCTCATGTATCATAGGCTGGCCTTAAACTTGAAATAGAGCCAAGGATCATTTTGAACTCCAGATCCTCCTGCCTCCACTTTACAAGTGCTGGGATTATAGATGTGCACCACCACACCTGGTTTATCTAGTGCTGGAGATTAAACCTGGAGTTTTGTGCACTCTTACGGAACTGAGCTATATCCCCTAGCTTATTTTACAAGCTTTGGTTTGGCTGTAAAGTGCCCTCTGCAGGTTCAGATGGTGGTGCTGTTTTTAGAGGTTGTGGAACTTTTAGAAGATGAGCCTCACTAGAAAAAGTGGGTTGCTGGGGGTGCTTGAGATTTATAGCCTAGCCCCGAAATCAGCTGCTACAGAGCTGCCTACCGCTGTGCCTTTCCCAACATCATGGACCACATTACTTCAAACTGTGACTCAAAATAAAACTCTCCTACCAGTGGAAACCTCCTCTCTCTAGACTAGCTGTCAGAATGCTGGAAAGAGCTATGCAGTGTGCAGCCTTTTGGGAGGGAGAAGTCATCAACAGTGTTGCAGGGAGTGGACCCTGCAAGCATTACAGCTGGCCAGCCAGGTCAAATGTGCCAACTGGTACAAGTGACCTGTCTGTTATGGGAGAAACTAACTGCTCTCTGACTGGACTGGAGGCTTGGTACATAGGAGGGAATACATGCCTGGTACTGAAGACCTAGTCAAAAGTCTATGGCTGGGGAGGTCAAAAGCCTTAGGGAAGTAGGAACTACTGTTGTCTGGCTTAATGGATATACTATGCCCACCAAACTGCCCTCTAAACACCCATATTTATGCCCATATATTAATGCCACGCTCACTTTTGATTAAAGAAGCTTCTCTTTTCAGATGGTGGTGACCACTGAAGTGAAACTCACCGTAGTGCTGAGAAGTGACAGTTCATCACTAATTGATATATCTCTATCACACCCTCTAAGGCTCAGGGTCTATTGCAGAAGAGGTGGCAGATAGAATATAAGAGCCAAAGGAAGGGTAGGACTGCTTACAATACAATCTTTCAGACACAAAATGGCCTTGATATTCATGACCTCACAGTGCCTGACAGTACCTACACAAGACCTTCATAATAGGTGGAAAAGATGATGACATCAAAATGGAAGACAGACTGATGGGAAAGAAGAAGGGATTCAGCAGAGGATGGATTCTGGAGGGGGAAAATGGGGATGATGGAAAGGAATTAGCATGGTTTGCCTATACTCATGGAAGTTGTCAATGAAACTTAAAAAAAAAAACTTTCCTTCGTTCAGTTGCTTCTTGTCAAGTTGCAACAATGAGTGACGTCACACAACCTGAATCTTTGTTAAAGACAGAGGCTGGTTCAATGTTTCTTTTTGCCTTGTCATTCGAGATGTGAAAGGAAACAGTTTTTTGGACTAGGCTTTCCTAGTTCAGATCCTACCAGAGGCATGTCAGCAAGAGCAAGAGGTGGCTGGTCACATTGTGTCTGCTGTCAAAGCAGAGGATGGATAGGAAGTGGGTAGGCTATAAAGCAAGACTCATTGCAGCAAGGCTCCAACCTCCTAAAGGTTCTACAACCTTCCAAAACAGCACTACAAGCTGGGGATCAAGTGTTCAAATACATGAATCTACGGGGGACATTATTTGAACCACACAATAACGGGGTTCCATATACTTTTCCATTTATTGATCAAATAGGTCTTACATGCTCATCTTCTTCCACATTCTACTCACCTTGTTCTAAGTGGAAGAGTGCGAGTCTGGCCAGATTCACCTTCAGGATGCTTTCCCCATGCCCCGTAGTTGAAATGGCTCCGATATTATTGTCGGCATAACCTCCAGATCCTGCTCAAAAAAGGTGACTGGTTCTAACTGAGTGGCAACAGTCAAAAAGTTTATTCATGGGGCTGGAGAGATGACTCAGTGGTTAAGGTGCTTGCCTGCAAAGCTGAGGGATCTGGGTTCAATTCCCCAGTACCCACGCAAAGCCAGATGCACAAGGTGGTGCATGCACCTGGAATTTGTTTGCAGTGGCTAGAGGCCCTGGCATGCCCATTCTCTCTCTCTCATAAATAAATAAATAAATATTAAAAAAGTTTGATTCATAAGGCTCACACTATTTAATGTTAAATCCCACAGTGCTAAATTGTAGACCAAGGTCAGGTTTGTAGCCATGACCCACTGATGCAAAGGTGGGCCAGGGAGTACCTGTAAACATGCAGGAGTCCTGGAGGATGGACCATGCAAGGAGCAGGCATGGCTTTTCACAGAGCTGGGAAACAGGGCAGCACCTCACTGGCCGCATGATGCTCAGGGAAGCCAGCTTGCTTTCATGCCCCACATCCTATGCAGGAAGACTGCTAAGGGCCACTCCTCAGGGTCTCTGAGGCAGGTAACTTTTTTTTTTTTTTTGGCTCTGGTTCTGGGGAGAACTGAGACTGTGTAGGGAATGTGAACTCTTGCAATAGGAGATGGTGGCATCTTCTCTTTCTCAAGTGTTTGCCATGGGATGAACTGAGCAGACTCCATGGTCTCAATGAGATACTAGGAAGTAGCCAAGTCTTCATTTGCTTTTTCTCTTAGTTCTTTTAGGATTACTAAAGGCCAGGGTGAGTCTAAGTGTGATCCTGGCATGGGCACCCTCCATTTTGTTTTAAAATTTCAAATAAGGCAGGGTTTCTCACTTGAACCCAAATCCAATTCAGTTAGTCTAGCTAGCCAGTTTGTCCCTGGAGGGGGGGGGGTGAAGGGGGATCCCTTGTCTCTGTCTCTGCCTCCTAAGCGTTTGTATTACAGAGGACTACCATGTCTATCCAGCATTTATGTGGGTATAGGGGATCCAAGCTCTGGTCCTATCTGTGGCAAGTGTCACCCAGAGCTAAGGAACATGACTAAGTAAAGGGTTCAAAGATTGTCAAGAGCGTGGATTATTGCTGCAGACCAGCAATTATGGAAAGGAGATTGCAGGCCGGGGTGACGGCTCGGTTTGTGAATTGCCTTCTGTGCAAGCATGAGAGCCTAAGTTGAGATCCCCTGCACCCATGTAATAGCCAGCTGTGGCAGGGTGTGCCCATAATCCCAGGTCTGGGAGAGAAAACAGGGAGATTCCCAGGGCAAGCTGGCTAGATGACTAGATGAACTGGTAAGCTCTGAGAGACCCTTGCCTTGGTGGAGAGTGGTTGATAGACACCTGACATCTGTCTCATGTGCACCTGCACACAAGTACCCACATGTCATATACACGTGCATGCACCCCCCCCCCACACACACAAAGAGAGGAGGATTGGTTTCTCATTGAAAGTACAAAATAGCCTTTTGGCAGATGCAACAATTTAGCTGTTTCCCAAAACTTCAGTCACCTGTAGAAGTTCGTGGGACTGCCCACAAGAAAGCTCTGAAAACCTGCACAGAGCAAACGCACACTTCCACCCCATGCCTCACTGCTGGGAGGGGATGATGTGTGCCAGGTCCGTGAAGGGAGCACTTCAGTTTGTGTGAGTTCTGTGGACTGTGCTGCTTTTGTGCCACTCACAGTGGTGCCTGCAGACTCAAGTTCCTTTCTTAAGATTTCATTTGTGAAATTGAGTGTGTGCACGTGCTAATGCTTACACGTGAGTGCGGGTGCACGTAGAGGGCAGAGGGCAACTTTCAGGTCAGTCATCTGCCTTTTCAACTCATCTGGGGAGAGTTTCTTGCTTGGATTCTCATTCTGCTATTCTTTGCTGCACTACCCACAAGCTTCTGGGAAATTCTTCTGTCTGCCCGTCAGGCTGCCAGCATTAGCTTCAGTGTGCTGGAAGTATAGAACCCCACCACAGGAGCTTCTGGTTTTCTAAGTGGGGCCAGAGGGACTGAACTTCAGCACTCCTGCTTGAGTGGCGAGTGCTTTATCCACTAAGCCACCCCTGAGCCCCAGAGGGCAGCTCTCTTCCATCATTAACATGAGCCAGTGTCTGGAAGAGGAGACGCACTTAGTGTACTTAGCCCTCTTCAAGTAAGCCTGCAGATCTTGAAACAGGGACTAAAAGAGAAGACAGGTGTGCCATCTGGTAGCCCAGGGCAACTTTAGAACCATCCCCATTTCTTCCCTCAAGTCATACCAAAAATAGAATCTAGGAAAAACATAGTGCCTACCACATGGGAACACCTCAAAGCAATGGCCCAACAACCCCTTCCCACTTAATAAGCACTATCCAAATTCTGAAGCTGTTGTGAGAGGAGAAAAGAAATGGCACGAGCAAAGGAGCCAAGGGCAGAGAGCAGAGGATGAGCCTGGGAACAGGGAGGATAAGTAGGAGGGGCAGGAACTATCCCCCAGTCTTACCTACACATGGTGAGTCCCCAACTCGGCCAACCATCTTAT
This sequence comes from Zapus hudsonius, assembly GCA_004024765.1. Lineage (NCBI taxonomy): Eukaryota > Metazoa > Chordata > Mammalia > Rodentia > Dipodidae > Zapus > Zapus hudsonius. The sequence goes on along the minus strand of PVHP010026564.1, from coordinate 640 downwards.
TAATGATACCCCCTGTAGAGGTTGCATAAGCCAAGTTTCCTTTGCAGTCCAAGGCAACAGCACCCACCGTTCCCAAGTTTCTGCCAAAAAATAAACAAAACAAAACAAACAGACAAATGACAAATGGTGGAAGATGAGAAACCCTCCCAAATTAATAGTGGAGAGCTTAAGACCACTTAAATTCACACATCATGGGGACATTTCACTTCCAACACTCTGGGCTCATGGAACTCTTTGCTACTCATCCTACCTATAAGCTACAGGTGGAATTACAGATATTTATAAGAGGCTGGAGAGATGACTCAGTGGTTAAGGCACTTGCCTGTAAAGCCTAATGGCCCAGGCTTAACTCCCCAGTACCCACATAATGCCAGATATACAGTGGCATATATATCGGGACTTCATTTGCAGCAGCGGGAGGCCCTGGTGTGCCCATTCTCTTACTCTCTTCTATCTCTCTCAGCTTGCAAATAAATAAATAAAAATATTAAAAAAAAGAGTACATTCAAGCCAGCAAATCACTTTCTAGCTGTAAAAACGGCTTTTATTGGGTGCCTCACTGTCCCCACAAAAAAATGGGGATAATTCCAGGTCAGCCTGGGCTAGAGTGAGACCCTACCTCGAAAAACCAAAACCAAAA
>PVHP010026563.1:0-24570 GCA_004024765.1 Zapus hudsonius | reverse complement strand
TCCCCAATGACTTCCAAGCCTTCTAATTAGCCTGTCTAGCTACCTAACATTATCCTAAACTCTCTGTCTTATTTTTGGAGGACAGTGCCCACCTAAGACACCCTATAGGAATACAAAACTCTCCAAAGGGCTAACATCTTTTTTCTATTTTCTCCTGTTGCCTGGGAGTGAGGATCCTATGATAGGACTGTATAAAAGGATAGTTCTGGCATGTCTCGGCATGCTCTGTGAACTATTGTCTGACCTCTGTTTCTGGCCATTTTTCCTCTTAAATAAAGAATGTGACATACTCTAGGCATAGAGTTACATGTCTGTGATCCCAGCGCTAGAATTCTGATTCAGGACGATTAGGAGTTCAAGGCTAATGGGCTACCCAACAACCTGGATATAAAGTGAGATGCTCTTAAGAAAAATAAACAAGTAAACAAAAACAGCAATAGCAAAATGCTTGTGGGACACTTAGTGTCTGCCTTTGATTTTCAGGCTGGAGTCTCAGCCAACATTCTGGGAAACTGCTAAAAAAAAAAAAACCACAATTTTTTTTTTGGCAAGCTGGCATGTCTCTCTTGATGAAGCTTAATTAAATATGTTCCCTTCTAATATGATTTGTTTTCTGTATATCAGGAAAACTATTCATATCACCCAGTTAAATGCAGTGTTTGTCAGAATGGACAGCAGGACGTCCTGACTTCACCCGAGTTTGTATGTACGTCTCCATACATCTTTACTTTTGAAAAGTTCCTGCAAACACAGAGCTCTTGGAACCTTGCCTTTCTCCCAACTATTCTCCAAGGGGGTGGTTGTGTTGCAATGTTTGGAAGGTCACATTTAAAACTATCTTGCTGATACTTTAATCTCTATATTGATCAAACTTTGAGCAGTCACACTTTAAGTCACATTTCCCATGACAAGGCCTTTAACTTGTTTGCTCCTTACAAATAGGTGAACTACTGGTGTTCTTTGCTTTTACTGAGGTTTATTTGTAGTTTTTTTTTTTTTTAACTTGTTGGGTATATTTTTCCAGTCAAAGTTTTCCCCTGGATGTTAGGTTATGTTTGACATTTTTCTTCTGGGGAGAAAGACACTTTATAACACAAACTCAGAGTTGGCATAAAATAAAAACAAACAGAAAGTATTGGCAGAAATCCCCATATTCATAAAGTTCGTCAAAAGCAAGTTGTAGCTAATCACTCCCATATTTGCCTGTCAAATTGTTGGAGTCTTGTGTGTTGTTGCTATTCAGAACAAAGAGCTCCTTTTCTCACTGAGGCAAGATGTGTTCACTTTAATGGAAATGTTGTACAATATGCTTGATTGCATGACATATGTGTTTAAATAACACTGAGCTAGCTGCACAGAGATGATTCCCAGTGTGTTTTTTCTTTGTTGAGTTACCAAAATAGAATCCCTTTTATAATCCAGCATGCATAAAGAGCACATATGTTTCTAAATCTTGAAAATAAATGTATGAATAAAGCCTAAATTATGACAGGGACACACAGCTCCCAAGCAGTAGTATGTGATTTACACCACATCACACCATATTGTACCACACCACACCACACCACATCACACCACACCACACCATACCACACTGCACCACACTTCACCACACCACACCACACCGCACAAAGGAAAAAGAAGAGACAAAATGATGTTGCAAAGGTATCCCTGTGATTTTGTCCTGTGAAAGTCGGCATGGATGAGAAGGAAAACAGGCAGAAAGAAGAGGTAGACAGTGGAGAGTGACGGGCTCATTATACTGGAGGGGACTGAGCAGGTGGGAATGACAGAGCCACTGGAGAAGACGCCCAGGAATTGCCCTGTAGTTTGGAGAGGGGTCCAAGGTACAGTCATGGCAGGAGGCTGAAGTGGAGTGTGAAGAGGATTATTAAAATTGTTGTTAGGCAATCAGGAATGCAAGGTCACCACACTGTAGTGTCGATGTCACTGAGAATAAATGAGTGAAAAAAATTGTCAAGAAATTCTGGAAGTGCCCACCAAATAAGTGTTAAGAAGATGATAAACAATACATTAAAATTTTGTGTTTAAAAAAAACCCACACCCCAGACATCCCAGACCACACATATGCAAAATAAACAAACAAAAAACACCAAAAGTACTATCTGGTGTTCATTTTCAAATATTCAGATGACTCATTTACAAGACTCTAGTACAAGTTAATTCATATTAATTTATCTGTTGACATTGCACATTGGAGGCAGGCAAGCATAGGGAAGAGTTTAGCCACCTGATACATGGCTTGGTTTGAGCCATAAACACACCTTTATCCTAAACAATGCACCTAGCAACCTGTTGGGAACCTGGAGCCCACTTTTACAGAGCCGCACATACACTCTGCTCTACACAATGAATTAGGTTTCTTCTCCACTTAACATCCACCCTTTGTGATCACTACGTATCAAATAGGTTCTTAGATAGATCCAGGGTCAGAGCAGCAAGGAGCCATCCAGTTTGGACTGGGTTTTGGGTGCATGCACCAGAAAGCAAACTGTGTCCACTAAATGAAATTTTAGGGAGTAATCTTAATTTACTATCTTCTGCCTATGTAAAGTGGGTGTACACATGATTAAAATTGGATGTATCATGGGAAGGAACATGTGCGGTAGAGAAAACATCATATAACCCAAAGCTATCAATCAAACCAGAAGAGCGCCCAAACTTTGCCCCTAGCAACTGAGCCTTCCTCCACTAAAAATCTTACAAAGACAAGTTCAGAACATTTCCTTGGGACCATGAGTACTCTCCACTTGAGTGGTCCGCTTCCTCTTTGGCAGGGTATTCAAACCTTTGTTATCACTTTGTTCTTAATAATGTTTCTTGGTGCTTAACCCCTTGTGTGTGCCTTTCTTCAATTCTTTGAATAAGATGCCAAGAACCTGGAAAAACTCAGAGGGAAACCATTGGTAGCATTTCTGTTTGTTGTTTAGTAGCATAGAAGAGGTAAATTCCACTACAGTGTAAAATATAGTTGCAAGATCCACATACTAGGTTATCCATGGTCCCCTGTCACAAGGACTGATCCAGACGACCCATGGAGGAGGTTATCCAGCAGATTGGGCATAGGGGGGCATCGGGGAATTGGGGATAACAACTCATTGTTTGCCCACTAAATAACGTAACTCATTATGGACAATAAATTAAAAAATAGTGTAACTAAACACAAAAATTGTTTTTAAATTGCTTTCCACAAAAATCATAAGTGATTCTTATTCTTCCCCTGGTTGTACCAAGGAGTCAAAGGATGGTTAAATCATTGGAAAGGGAATTAAGATTTTCTGAACTTCTACCAGGAGATATACATGGTGAAATTTTAAGAACCGATTGTGTACACGTTGTGTTCATCTGTCTCCAATGATGTTGGGTAATTTCACTGTGAGGTTCCCTTGTAAAAAGGGAAAGAAAAGGAGGCTGGGCTCAGTCAGTAATGTGCTTGCCCCCACAAGCATGAGGACCCAAGCTTGATCAGAGGCACCCACAAAAAAGCCAGGCACAGCACCTGTGTCTGCAATCCCAGTGCCCAGGAGAGCACATGGAGACAGAGGAGGATCCCCAGGACTGGCTGGCTGGCTAGTCTAACTGAATCGGTGAGCTCCAGATTCTGTGACAGCTCCTGTTTCAAAAAAAAAAAAAGCATGGAGAACCACTGAGGAAGACACTGGTCATCAACCTCTGGCCTCAACATGTACACACACATGTGTTCATGCACCTGTATCCACATCTGAACATAAATACAAGCATACATGTGTACCACATACATAGGCACACACACAAAAATAAGAAAAACGAGAACAAACGTTACATTACCTTGTTTTGCAGATTGTTCTGAGATTTTCAACGATGGATTTCAGCGCAGTGGATTTTATAAAATCAAACCTCTCCAGAGCCCAGCAGAATTCTCTGTTTACTGTGACATGTCTGATGGAGGAGGATGGACTGTGATTCAACGAAGATCTGATGGCAGTGAGAACTTTAACAGGTAGATCGTTATAGCAAGGATTTACTTGGAGTGGCCAGTTTGATAAGTTAAATCTTATTCTTATACCTGCAGTTTATTAATTAGGCAGAATTTCATTTTCTCATTTCTAAGTAAGAATGCTGAGTGTGAATTAATTGATCAAAAAAGAAGTATTGGAGGCGGGGGAGTGCATGGGATACTTTGGGTGATGGATAGATCTGTTTAGATTTTGCTAAAACTAGTCTTCAACTTAAATTTTTTAGGGGTTGGACTGACTATGAAAGTGGCTTTGGAAATTTTGTCCAAAAAGATGGTGAATATTGGCTGGGTAATAAGAATATTCACCTGTTGACCCTACAAGGTAAGGTTTGTCTGGTAGCGATTCAGTACAAACATGGGCTGGGGGTAGAGTTCAGTATAAAAGCTCTTGCCCAGCATATGTAAGGCCCTAGGTTCAATCCCTAATATTGAAAATAAACTTAGAAAACTACTGTTGTCCACTAAATCATGAATAAGGAAACTAATTTAGTATCCATTATAATTTGTCCATGGTAATGATCCCTCTTGAACCATAATCTCATTTGTGACATGAGACATCTTAAAACAAGGAAGAGAGGAAAAGAAACTGGACCTGGGTTGGTGAAGGATTATTTTCTCATTTATATTTTCTGTTCTGGAAGGAAATGTAGTCATAATCATTTTTAATGCCTCGAGTGACTGAAAATGCTATACATTGTAGTAGTTATATATTACCACAATAAAGTTCTGTAACAAGTCACTTCAAAACAGTGACTTTTAGGGCTGGAGAGATGGCTCAGCAGTTAAGGCACTTGCCTGTAGAGCAGAAGGATCTGAGTTTAATTCCACAGTACTCAGGTAAAAGCCAGATGCACAAAGCCAGGTGGCACATGCATCTGGAGTTCGTTTGCAGTGGCTGGAGGCCCTGGCATGCCTGGTCTCTCTATTTCTCTCTCTCCCTCTCAAAAGTAAGTAAATAAAATACTTTTTAAAAAATAATAAAAAACAGTGACTTCTGAAAACAACCACTTTATTATTTCTCATAGATCGACATACAAGTTAGCTGGGTGGTTTTGTCAACCAGGGCTAGGCTCAGCAGATCCTTGCTGGTCTTGTTCATGAGTGTCAGTAACATCCTTGTCCAAGGGAGGCTGCCTGCTCTAGTTCGCCCCAGATAGAAGCAGTCAGCTCTGCCCCGTATGCTCTCTCCTTCTCCAGCTAGCTGTCTCCACCTGTCCTTAGGTAGAGTCAGGGCTTCAAGAAAGTGGAAGCACATAAGTCTCTTGAGGCTTCGGCTTTCATTGGCACACACCTTCTCTATATTGGTGAAAGCATTGTCACAAGACCAGCTGAGATTTAAGGAGAAAAGAATAGATGATAAAAGAGGAGTCACAAAGTTGGCGTTGTCAGAAGGAGCGGTGAAGAGTTAGGAAACACTGTTTTTGCAATCAATATCACAATAGACTAGATGTCTTTTGTGTTTACATCCTCTCTTGGTTTTTATCTGGAAAGTTCATCAAAGTTGAAAGATGCTTCAACCTACCATATAGATTTTATATTAACTTGTTTTAGTGTATGTGGTGGATGTGCATGTGGGTGCATATGTGTGGGTGTGCATGCATACATGCTTGTGTGCAGGCTGGAGGTTGATGCTGAGTGTCTCCCTTGGTCGCTTTCCACTTTATTTACTAAGGCATGCAGAGTCTTGCACTTGAACCCAGACCTCACCAATTTGGCTATTCTAGCAAGCCAGTTTGCCCCAGGGGAATCCCCTGTCAGCCTTCTGAGCATTGGGATTATAGACAGGCCACCATTCCCACCTGGCATTTATGTGGGTCCTGGGGATCTGACTTGTGTGGCCAGTGTTTTATACTCTGAACTCTCTCCCCAGCCCCAGATTGACATTAACATTTTACTATGCTTATTTTATCACCTCTCTCTCTCCTCTCTCTCTCTCTCTCTCTCTCTCTCTTTCTCTCTCTCATCTCATCTCATATAGTCCAGAATGGCCTTGAACTCAGGTAGTTGTGGATGACCTTGAATTTCTGATCTTTCTGCCTTTACCACCCAAGTACTGAGATTAAAAACTTGAGCCACCACACCCAGTATATGCATTGCTTGGTATTGACCCTAGGGCCCATGCATGCTAGATAAGCAATCTGCCTACGTCACCAGCTCTGATGGCATTGCTGGGTATTGACCCTAGGGCCCATGCATGCTAGATAAGCAATCTGACTACATCACCAGCACTGATGCATTGCTTTCAAACTGACATTTCTCATGTTCTTTTGCTCCTAGTCATCACCTTCCTTAACTGCGTTGTAGTCTGCAATCAGAACCCTATTCAAACCTGACCCTGAATGTCTCTTAAAAAACACTTCTATTACCAATGAAAGCGTATTGATCCACACTGTCACTGCATTAACTGTCTGGTTTGTTTGTTCCAGCCACTGATCTTTCTATATTCCCAATAGTTAGTAGGATGATGCTTACAAGGATCTTTGAGACAAAACAATGATAGCTCTAAGTGATGGATGGTCCTTATAGTATCATACTTCTTTCCCCTGTGATCAACGCGCTCTAAATTTATATAAAGTTTTCTTTGTTTCAAAATATTTATTATCCTTATTTTAAGTAGGTTTTTCCCAGATACATATTTATCATACCATAATTCTGTTTCTTTGTACATTAATATTTCTCTGTTGCATTGCTTAAGCTACCACAAGCAAAAGAAAGAACCTTGGGTCATTCTAAATATATGAAGCTCAAACTTATTTTTCAGATTATTATTATGCATTCATATTTCTGCCCAGATGGACTTTGCCAACCAGTGTGCTTCTCCTTCATCTTTGGAGCTGGGCATGAAGTCAGGACCTTGTACATGCTAAGCATATATCTACCACTTCCAATTTTCTACCCTCTTTCAGTATTTTTTAGCTTATTACATCTGGTTACTTTTATGGTAGTAAAATATTTGTCTATCAGTTCCAGACCCAACAACTATATCTTTTCAAGTAAGACAGTGCCTTTGGCTATGTGTTCTTTAATTATGAGAGCACTTAAGGCTAATGAGTTTGCCTCTGCAAATAGCTTTATTCCTATCACCTACATTTTGATTGAAGCTAGTTGTGATAAAGTTTACTTTAAAATGGTTTTTAATAGCAGGTGTATTCATTTATGAACTAAGGAGATCTTTAGATGGTTGGTTGCCTTTAAAAAAATGAAGCAGGTTATATCTTTCCCATAACACCAAGCACTTTTTAGAACCTCTGACTTAGTTTGTCTTATTGTTCCCATCCACTTCATAGTCTTGGCTCACATGACCTAATTTGTTACTTTTAGAGAGCTTCCTTGGGAGAGGAGTCTGGGGGTCCTCTCCCCCCAAGACTTGCTCCAGAAATGAGAATCCAGAATACTCAGCCCAAACAGCCTTAAGCTTGTTTCCAGGACCCATTCCGTCCTCAATGTCCTCCCGTGTTTCTGAGCTGGGGGAGGCTAAGGAGCTGCTTTTATGGTGAGTGTATGAAGAAAAAAAAAGGGCATTCATAATCATTTTAATACTTTGAGTGGCACACCACAAAGTGTGGCCCAGGCCCTGACTGTCCGTGATGGAGACAGGGATAGAGATAAGGCAGCTGATCACAGACTGGGCTGAGGGACATTTCTCTATTTGGATCTCTGTTTTCTGGCTTGGAACAGCAAGGAGTCTGGAACTCTTAATTCCAACCTGACCTTGTAGACATTTTATTTATCATAATAGAAGGTTAAACATATATTATCTAATAGCTTGGTTTCTAACTTTCTTTTATTCTTTTTTTGTCCTCCCTTTATCTCTCCTCTCCTTCCCCTCCCTCTTTCTCTTCTCTTCTCTTCTCTTCTCTTTCTTTCTTTCTCCCTTCCTTCATTTCCTCCTTCCTTCCTTCCTTCCTTTCTTTTTCTTTCTTTCTTCTTCTCTCTTTCTTTCTCTGTTTTTTAGCTAGGGTGTCACTACGTAGCTCCTGGCTGGCCTGGAATTCTCTATATAGACCAAGCTGACCTGGGAACTTGCTGTAATCCTTCTGCCTCTGCCTCCTAGGTACTGGGATTACAAGTATGTACCACCAGCCTGGATAATTAATAACTTTTTAAGCATCTTTGCATGTGTGTGTGTGTGTTCATTCATGTGTGCTGCAGGTGCACATATGGGTGAGGGCTCATGTGTACACATGTGTGCATGTATATGGAAGCCAGAGGAAAACCTTGGGTGTTACTTCTCAGGAATGTCATTCACCTTTTTTGTCATTCTTGAAATAGGATGTCTAGATTAGACAGGCTGGTCAGTGAGCTCCAGGAATCCTCCTGTCTCTGCTGCCTCTCCACTGTTACTATTACAAGCATGTTCCACCATGTCTGGCATTTGTATGTGGTTTCTGGGGATCAAACTCGGATCCTCCTGCTTGAGAAGCACTTTACAGAGTAGACTATCTCCCCAGCCCACTTTTAAAGCTGTCAACAATAGGTCGGCTGCTTTGGAAGGAAGAACAAACAGTAGAACAAGAGAGAAAAAATCAGGGTTGGAAATAGCAACCATTTCAATCATTTTTAATATAATGCTTTTTGTCCCTAGAATTCTTTTTTTGGCATGGTAATATATGTGTGGTGGTGTGTGTGGTGTATGTATAGTGAATGCAAGTGTGTGCAGATGCTGTCATTTTGTGTGTGTGTGTGTGTGTGTGTGTGTGTGTGCACATGCAGAGGCCAGGTGTGTTCCTCTACCACACTTCTGCTTTTGGTTCCTTGAGATGGACCCTGGAGCTGCCGTTTTTTGGTCCGAGGGGCTGACCTGTGCAGCCCAGTGATCCTCCTATCTCTTCCCCTCGAAGCACGGGGATTAACGGTGTGCATGGCCATGCACAGGCTCTCATGTGGGTATTGGGGATCCAACTCAGGCTGTCTCAGACTCTTTCATGTTTGCACGACAGGCACTCTTACCCGATGATTTTTTCACTTAGAATTTTTAGTTGTTAGAGTACTTCTTTATATTTAAAGATTTTTAAAATTTATATATATCATTTTAGCATAAATAAGAATATATGTCAAGTAAATCAGTAAATATGCTTAAGAATATCAAAAATGTTTTCCCATTCATATATCAACTCTGAGAAACCCCTGGACTCAGTCATTGATGTTCGTGTGTTTTCAGTAGTTATCACATGTCACCAGGCATGTTGGTCATGCAGAGTCCCTCCATTAATCTCTCAATCAAGCTCTTCCAGTTACATCTGTTCTACCAAGTTTGAGGCTAACATTCTCTTGACCTACTACCAAAGGAAAGTCTTCATAAAACAAACAAGGGTTCTTATTTCTTCTTCAAATGCTTCTTTTTAAAAATTATTTTGCTTCATTTTGTTGTTTTTATAAACATATGTTTAAAATATTTTATTTTGAGAGAGTGAGAACGAGAGAGAGAGAGAAAGAGAGAGAGAGAAAGAATGAGTGTGGCAGGGCTTCTAGCCACTGCAAATAAACTCCAGACACTTGCACTGCCTCTCTGGCTTTATGTGGGTACTGGGGAATCAAACTTGGTCCTTCTGCTTTGTAGGCAAATGCCTTAACTGCTGAGTCATCACTCCAGGCCTCTTCCAGTGGTTTTTAAAGGGTTTGCTGGCTCATCTTTTTTACTACGAGGAGAAACAACTAACTTCATGCACATTGTAGTCAACAGTGACTATATTATCAGACATAGCCTGACCACTAGAGATTATGTGATGTCGTTAATAGTAATTATTAATTATTTATTTTTAAGATCAAGCTGTTTATTTAAATTAAGAAAATAGTGTATAAGTTAAAGTTCTTAAAACTTTTGGAGACTGTGGATAGATCTCAGTTGTTCTTGTGCTTGCCTAGCATACAGGAAGCCCTGGGTTTGATCCTCAGCACCATATAAATTGGGTGTGTGACACAAACCTGTAATTTCAGCACCCCAAAGGTGGAGGCAGGAAGATCAGATGTTCAAGGTCATCCTCAACTATATAGCAAGTATGATGGCAGCCTGGGCTATATGAGACCCTCTCTCAATGTTTTAAACCTATCTTTGCCACTGCAAATGAACTCCGGACACATGCGCCCTCTTGTGCATCTGGCTGTATATGGGCACTGGGGAACCGAACTCTGGTCCTTCTGCATTGCAGGCAAATGCCTTAGCCGCTAAGCCATCTCTTCAGCCCCATTAATATTTCTTTTGAGGCAGAGTCTCACTCTAGTCAAGGCTCACCTGGAATTCACTCTGTATCCCATGCTGAACTTGAACTCATGATGATCTGTCTACCTCAGCCTACTGTGCTGGGACTGAAGGTGTGTGCCACCACATCTGGTTAAATTTCTGAATTTATTAACTAAATAATGACTTTTCCATTATTCTTTACAAAGTGAATTGTACTAATATTTACCTATTACAGGTTTGGTAGAAATTTCTACCTTCACTATAATGTCTTTCCTTGTTTTCAAATAAAGTAAACACTAAAACATTCATGTTGTATGCACAGTGAAGTTACTGTTTATTCTTTGAAACCTATTTTTGGCAGAAGGAAATGTTAAAAGAAAAATAAAGCTGCAACTTATTTTTAAACCTAGTTAGTTAATGTCATGTTGTGTATTTTAGAAACTATAATTTCTTCTTTTTTTTAGGAGACTACACTTTAAAAATTGACCTTGCGGATTTTGAAAGAAATAGTCGTTTTGCACAATATGACAGTTTCAAAGTTGGCAACAAAGAGGTAATAACATTTTCAAATTGGTAACATTATGAATGAACACTAAAAACATACATTGTGAACTCTGAAGTCTGTAGAAAAAAGTACAATACAGCCAACTTTTTGTTTTCATAGTTTGAAAATGTTGACCACTGGTAGTAAACCTTGCCTCTTTTCTTTCAGTCTTTCTATGAGTTGAATATTGGGGAATATTCTGGAACAGCTGGAGACTCCCTCTCAGGAAAATTTCACCCTGAGGTGCAATGGTGGGCTAGTCACCAAAGAATGAAGTTTAGCACATGGGACAAAGACAATGACAACTACAACGGAAACTGTGCACAGGAAGATCAGTCTGGCTGGTGGTTTAACAGGTTTGACACTCTGTAAACAGTTGTAATGGTGTTAATGAGATCTCACTGGTGGGCACTAATTATAACGTATGATGTCATGTTGGCCTTATTTGTGATATTAGAATTATTAAGCAACCATCCTCATTAAGTTCTTTGGCTATGATGTATCTTTGAGGGTTCATTATGTACATCAGTGAGGTTGAAAAGATAAGTCATAGAAGCTGGGTGTGGTAGGCATGTCTGTAATGATGGTATTCATAAGACAGAGCATTGCAGAAAGTTTGAAGCCAGCATGGTTTACATATCCAATTCCAGGCAACCAGGAGTACATAGAAAGATCCTGTCTCTAAAAAAATGTCATAAGCCAGGTGTGCCATTAGTCCCAGCACTTGGGAGGCAGAGGTAGGAGGATCACCATGAGTTCGAGCCCACTCTGAGACAACATAGTGAATTTCAGGTCAGCCTGAGCTAGAGTGCCCTACCTCGACTCCCCCACTATAAATGCCATAGAAATAAATCAAAATTATACCTGCTTAAGAATTATTTGTGAGCCAGCTGTGATAACTCACACCTGTAATCCCTGAATTTGGGAGGCTGAGGCAGGAGAATTGCTTTAAATTCAAGGCCAGTTTGGGGTACACAATGAATTCAAGGTCAGCTTGTGCTGCAGAGTGATCCCTTGTTTCAAAAAAAATCTAAAAGAATCTGTGATATCCTATTAAATAACTAGCTCTTATCTTCTCATTTCTTACAAGGTTACCATTGCTATTGCTGAATTGTAGCACTATTTCACTTTTTGTAACTTAAACTATTATTGACAATTTTATACATGTACTTAATGTATTTGGATCACCATCCCCTCTTACTACCTTCTTCTGTCCTGTTCTCCATCCCTCTTCCAACAAATCCCTTCCTCTTCTACTTTGATGTTCTTTTTTTTTTCCTTCCTCCTCCACCATTCATGATGGGATGTCGATGGCCGGATATTGTTCAGGTCTCGTAGCATTACTGTATAATTTCCTATGAATTTCATTAGTTCTTAATGCAGAAATGTTTGCTACAATATTCCTGAAATCTCATCCCACTCCACCTGCTAATTGCATATTTCGACATTATCATCAGTACTCGCGTGTCTATTTCCATTTCTGCCTCTCTAGCTCTGTCTATTGTTGCTGAGGATCAAACCAGGGCCTTGTGCATGAAAGGTAACCACTTTACCACTGAGCTGGACCCTTAGCTTCATGTTGTTTTTGATTGTACAAACACTTCTTCTTAAGAATTAAAATCTGCCTTTCGTTTTGTATTAGTTTTGAGACAGGCTTTCCTGAGCCCAGGCTGGCTTCAAATTCCTATATAACTAAGGATGGCTGACCTGGAACTCCTGATTGTCCTGCCTCCTCCTGCCAAACACTGGGATTACAGATGTCCCTACTGTACCCAGCTGAAATCTGCCTTTTTATATCTTGCCAGGGTTTCCCTCAGCAGCTGCAGAGTAATTGTAATTCCATTTTGATAGAATCCCTCAGGCACTGAATGAGAGGCAGTTTATTGCATTCCTTAGTATTTTCTCTTCTCTGGACCAAATATCCTTGATTGCTTTAACTGTTCTTCACCTGAGATGGTTTCCAGACAGCTCCATTCATTGTGATCACAGACTTTGTTTTAAGGCAGGAATGGAAACTTCCTGAAGTGTCTTTCTTGAGAATGACCCAGGGGGCTGCTCTGTCTACCCAGCAGATGTGCTACCACTCCTAGGCAATGTGTGGCTTTTGAACGCATTTTTTTCTCATTAGAAGACAAGAGCACCTGAAAATATCTGGACACTTAGCTTTTTTTTCCATTATGGAATCTTTGGCGAATATTTCTTGAAGGTCATATTTTCCACTCAATGGAGAACTATCCATGTAAATCTCACAATCTGGATTCTCTCCCCCCCACCTCCAGTCTAAGTACTTTAAAGCATGCTCTATTCTATTGAATTAACATATACCAGTTTATATATTCATTTCCCTTAAAATCATGGAAGTCCTAGTTATTAGAACATCAATTATTATGATGCATTGATTTTTGTTTAAGTAAGACAAGGTCTCATGTAGCTCAGTCAGGTCTCTAGTTCTCTACGTAGACAAAGGTCACCTTGAACTTCTGATCCTCCTGCCCCTCTGTCTCTGCCTCTGAGATGCTGAGCTTTCCAGGCATGTACCACCATGTCTAGTTTGATATGATGCTGGGGATCAAACCCAGGGCTCCATGCATGCTAGACAAGCACTCTCCCAACTGAGCTATAGTCCCAGAGCCCTCTTCCCTCCATCTCTTGAGAAATCTGTAGCCCAGGCTGGCTTTGAACTCCTGGCAGTTATTCCTGAGCCTCCTAAACTCCCAAGTGCTGGGATTTCAAGCATGCTCTAGTTTCTTTAGCTGATGATAAAATGAGTTGAAGGCAAAGCAAGGTGAAAGTAAGTGGTTGTAAAAATGTTTTATTCCTGGATTTTACTTGGTTTTCAAAGTCTGAGTCCATTTAATCAATGTTTGACCATGTGTAAAGGAACCGGGAACCAATGTGAAGGAAGAGAAGGAAAATTATTTTTCCAATTTTGCAAATGAAAGATAACTATAATCTTTTCTCTCTGGGCTTTTCTATTCATATATCTATCTATCTATCTATCTATCTATCTATCTATCTATCTATCATCTATTTATCTATCTATCATCTATTTATCTATCTAATCTATCATCTATCTATCTCTCTGTATATGTATCTATCTAGGAGAGAGGGGTTGAGACAGAGTCTCACTCTATCCCAGGCTGACCTGGAACTCATTATGTAGCCCAGGCTGGCCTTAAATTTAGCCTCTGAACTCAGCCCCAGAGTGCTGGGATTAAAGGTTGTGAGCCATTGTGCCTGTCTCTCCTATTTCTATAAAAACTCTATGTACTTTCCCCTCCTCTATTTTCCTCCCCTTTGTTCTATTAAGTTAGGGCATTATTTAAAACTTACCTATAATTAATAGTGTCATATGCAAGTATCAGAAGTGTCTGATTTTGAACAGAATTCCATAGTCAGAATTAATCACTAGTGTTACTAAGATCAAAAGTGTGTGCTTTATTAGTTGGCAGGCTTGCTCTGCACCTGAGTGACAATTGACACACATAGCAATGTAGGCAAATGAATGATTTACCTGGCTGTAGAGATAGGAGTTCAGAGAGAACAAAGGAGGGCAATCCAGTAGCAAGAACCACCCCCCACAAATAAAAATCAATAAACCAAGAGGGAAAGTAAATTGTTCCAGAAATTTGGTTCTCTATCATTTTGGGTTTTTTTTTTTTTATCTTTATTCCTTGTTTTCCTGCCCCATACCTCGTCGACTTTACATGAAATGTTGACACTTTGGAATTATTCTTCACTGTAAGGTTTTAATTGACATGTCCCCACAGGCTCATGTAATTGAACATGGTCCCTAGCTGATAGTGCTGTTTTGGGAGGGTGGAGAACCTTAGGAGGTGGGACATAGCTGAGGACCAGTCACTGAGAGGTAAACATTGAAGGTTATAGCCCAGGACCACTTGAGGAAGGAACCATTTAACCAGCAGCTTGTGCATGTTCCTGTTGCCTCTCCTGGAACCCTGTGCCATGCTTTCCTTGCTACCCTGGACTGTAACTCCATGACCTATGAGCCATTTTAAGTCCTTCCTTCCCTAGGCTGCTTCTCTAAGGCATTTGATCACAGCCAGGAGAAAAGTAACTAAAACACTCAGCTGGCCAGCCAATCCCTGAGCATAGCTCACTTCAAAGTCCAGCACCATGTGAGTGCCGCTCATGGCTACTTCTTCACCAAGGGAGTGCTAGTCATCACAGACTGAGCTGGAAAGAAGGGGTTCAGTGGAGAGAGGATTTGGGAGGAAAAAAGAAAGGTGGTGGGAAGGATTTATGATCATGGTATATTGCCTCTGTTTATAGAAGCTGTTAATAAAAAGTTAAAAAGGGAACTGGAGAGATTGCAAAGCCTAATGGCCTGGGTTCGATTTCCCAGTAAAGCCAGATGCACAAAGTGGCACCTGCATCTGGAGTTCCTTTGCAGTGGCTGGAGGCCCTGGTATGCTCATTCTCTCTGTCTGTCTCTCTTATCTCTATCTGAAAATAAATAAAGTAAAAAAAAAACAAAATAAATAAATCACAGATTGGATTAGTTGCTTTTCTCATTGCTGTGACCAATGCCTGGCGAAAGGCCCTTTAGGAAAGAAGGGCTTGATGGTGTAGTCCAACATGCCAGGGAAGGTAAGGCTGAAGGAGCCGATGTGGCTCCTCACATTTGTTTGCAGCCTGGAAACAGAGAGGGATGAAGGCTAGGGTTCAGCTCACTTGTTACTCACTCCAAGATTCCCAGCCTGTGGGATGGTGCCACTCATCGTCAGGGTGGCTCTTCCTATGTCAATTAACTTAAAGACTCCCAATGTTTTCAGGATTTGTCTCCTGGGCATTCTAGATCAAACCAAGTAGACAAAAGAGATGAACCATCACACTGACCAAATTTAAAAGCATATAGCATGCCTCCATATACTAGGCAAGCACTGCTTTTTAGTTGCTGCTTCAGATTGATCCAGGGCCTCATGCATATACTAGGCAAGTACTCTACCACTAAGCCATATGCCCAATAGATGTCTTTATGTAAAGAGAAGCCAAAATATTTGTCCTGCAGGCCCAACTGATAGTGTTTTCTTTACTAATATTACATCTCATGGTGTTTTTGTGCATCTGGCTTTATGTAGGTACTGGGGAATCAAACCCCGGCCATCAGGCTTTGCAAGCAAGTGCCTTTAACCAATGAGCCATTTCTCCAGCTCCTCAAAGTGTTTAAAAAACCCAGTAGACTCAACCCTCAGAGATTTAGCAAATATGAATTCAATGAGTCACATCCATTTAAATTAGAAGGACCTCCAAGATGGTCAGTTAAAGAGCATTACTAAATGAAGTGATCCAAGCCTGTCATTTTGAATTTATGGGTGAATTATATGACTTTTTGATTCAATACTTTGGATTTTTCTCCACATGTTTTGAGAACACTTTGTGGCTGTTCTTATATCCTAAAGTCTGACATCTTTTCATTATTTCTAGCACTAAGAACTATATGGTAATGAATACAATAACAATACAGAAAATTGTCATTTAATTTTGTGTGCCAAGGACAAATACATTGACAGACTCCAAAGGAGGAAGAAGAAAAAAAATTCAAACTTTATGATAGCCTAGCAAACTTATCTCAATTGGAGCAATACATGTAAAACATTAACTCTACAGCTCAAATGATTGTTGATGGCTGGGAAATTTTTAAATGGTGCTTTAGGTTCCCTTTGCTTACCCTTGAGATTAAAGTAATTGATATGCTATCGAGGTAAAGAGGAGATGGAAGGGAGTTCAGAGAATGAAAGCCACATCTTGGCACTGACTGATGGACCTGGAAGTGCAAGCTGCCGAAGGAAGCTGTAATAGAGCCCTTCCTCCCCCACAACCATCTTACTGTGCTAGCCACGATGCTCTGGCAAAGCATGAAGTTAACTTGTTCTGTCAGGAGGTGATGAGGATTTTTCCTTTTCTTAATTTTCCTTTTTTGTTTAAAGGTTATACAAACTAAGATATTATTTTTCAACACAGTACAAATAGCCTGGGTTCAATCCTCATATTTACTATGGGGCTATAATAACTCACTTATTTTTTTAAAACAACTATTTACATGTAGAAAAGTCTCAGGTTTTGGAAAGTGATCATCTCACTTGTCTGGGAAATGGTAGAAGTCATAGTTCAGAAGTTTTGATTATTTGTTAGCAAGATTAAAGATTTCTGGAGGGTATTTTTCTCCTGATTGCTCTGTTTTCTTTTGTTCTCCCACTAGGTGTCACTCTGCAAACCTGAATGGCGTATACTACGGGGGCCCCTACACAGCAGAAACCGACAGTGGGGTGGTCTGGTACACCTGGCATGGGTGGTGGTATTCTTTGAAATCTGTAGTTATGAAAATTAGGCCAAATGATTTTATTCCAAATATTGTTTCATAATCTCTATTTGTCTCTCAACGTCTGTAATTTAGCTTGGTTGAAAATGATTTAAAAAACTAAAAATTCTCAACATATACAAATGTGTTAACAGCCATGTGGGTACTCCTTTTCATTTTTCTTACTTGACTTTATTGATGTGCTTTGAGAGCATCAGGTATGCAATATTCACCGAACAAATGTAGATTATTCACTGAGTTCCCGTTTGCAAAAGGGCCATGATAAGAGCTCACATTGTATCAAAAGATGGAGACTACTTAACATGATTTGGAAAATTAAATAAACATAAATGCATAATAAATTATGTATGGATGCAACTGACAAAACCCAAGACAAAATCCAGCAAATGAATCTTGCCATATCAACTGCATGGTCAATAAATATTATGAGTTGAACTTTAAATTTCCATCTCTGTCTACAGAGTTAAATTGTTAAGCATGACCCTGGTTCTTTTCTTCCGTGTATGTGTGTTTTCTCATGTGTGTGTAGAGGCCAGGAACAACTTTGGGTGTTGTTCTTCAGGATACCATTATGGTAATTTGAACATGAAATGTCCCCCATGTCTCATATATTTGTGATTAATCCTACTTGATTCTCAGCTGGTGGGACCTTTGAAAGGTGAAGCCTAGCAAGAGGAGGTGTATCACTGAGGGCAGGCCTCCGGATTTGATAATCCAGCCTCCCTTGCTGCCTCCTCCCAGCTGATATGTGATGATGAGAGCCAGCTTCCTGCTCCTGCTATGCTTTCCCTGCCATGATGAAACTCCCCCTCAAAACTGTAAGGCAGAAATAAACCTCTTCTTTCCATAAGCTGTTTATGGCAAGGTGTTTTGTCCCAGCAATGAGAACGTAACTGCTTCAACCATCCACTTTTTTTTTGCATGTGTGGTATGGTCTTGTTTGTGTGGGGGTGGTGTATGCACCTGTGTGATGCATGAACCCCAGGCTCACATGCAGAGGTCAGAGGAGAACATCTGGCCTCCTCCTCTATCAGTCCTGAGCTTTGTTTCCTTGAGAGATCTCACTAAACCTAGTGCTGCTCTTTTTGTCAGACTGGCTCATTCATGCATCTGGGTGATTCTCTGGTCTCCACTACACAAAGAACTGGGGTTACAGACATGTGCGGCCACACCCAGGTCTTTACATGGGTGCTGGAGAATAGAACTCAGGGTAAATCAGGCCTTCCGAGGGCCTCATACTTGTGTTCAGGAATTCTTGCCTGCTGAGTCACCTCCCCAGCCCCATCTACCTTTTTAGAGACAGGGTTTCTCATTGGCCTTGAGTTCACCAGTTACATCAGCATTTTTTAAACACAAGTTCTAAGGATCAAAGTCAGGTCCTCATGCTTGCATGGTAAGTTGTCTACTGGTTTAGCTGTCTCTCTCTACCCCACAACCCTGTTTCTCAAATAAAACAAGATGCTACTCAGATCTTTTTTGAAAAAAAATTATTTATTTATTTGGGAGAGAGAGAAAGAGGGGGGCAGACAGAGAGACAGAGAGAAAATAGCATGGGCATGCCAGGGCCTCCTGCCACTTCAAATGAAATCCAGACAATGAAGTGCCATTTTGTGTATCTTGCTTTACATGGGTACCGGGGAAATGAACACAGGCTGTTAGGCTTAGCCAGAAAGTGCTTTAACTGATGAGCCATCTCTCCAGCCCTCATTAGAGATAGAGACAAGGAGAGAATATGGGTGATCCAAAGCCTCTTACAAATGAACTCCAGGTGCATGTACCACTTTGTGCATCCGGCTTTACATGGGTACTGGGAAATCAAGCCTGGACCAGAAGGTTTTGTAAACGAGCACCTTTATCCACTAAGCCAGCTTTCTAGCACCTATACAGATCTTTAGGAAGTTCCTATAGGTTATGCTTTTCTTTCATAGGCCTCATTATGTACCGGACATTAGCCAAAAGGCTAGGAAGTGATCAAAGGTCTCCTTTTAATTCTCATGCCAGTCCTGGGAGGCACTATTATTGCCCTTTAACCAAGCTGAGGATTTGTAGGTCTGAGATTTTGTGACTTCTCAAAATCACCAAGTTCATAAGGAGGGACCAAAGGCTCAAATTATAATTGTCTGAGGCTCGATGAAATGTTTTGTCACCATACTGCAGGCCCCTGGATAGAACTTGGATTGTACCTTTTGAGGGAGAGTATTATAAAAAATATGTGTATGCTAGCGAGATGGCTCAGCAGTTTAAAGCCTTATGGCCTGGGCTTGAGTACTCAGTACCCACGTAAACCCAGATACACAAAGTGACTCATGTATCTGGAGTTCATTTGCAGTGACAGGAGGTCCTGGTGGGCCCATACTCATTCTCTCTGCCTGCCTATTTCTCTCTGCCTCTCTCTCTCTCTCTCTCTCTCAAATAAATAAATAAGAACTACTTAAAAACATATGAGTGTCGATTGTGCCAGACAGAGGATACAGTTCAAGTCTGCATTTGCTTGGTTAGTTCAAAAAGATATACAGTAATCGCATAATCACAAAAATGTTAATATTTTCGAAAACTGATAAGTATTGCCAGGTGTGGTGGTGCACACATTTAATCTTAACACATGGGAATCTGTGGTAGGAGGATCACCCTGAATTCTAGGAGGTCCTGGGTTATAGAGTGAGTTTCAGGTCAGCCTGGACTAAAGTGAGACTCTGCTTCAAAACAAAAAGGCAATCAAAAACTGGAAAGTATGAGGTAGACATGAGTGCCTTGAGGATGTCTATAAAGCAGGGGTTCTGACCAGGTTAGGAGCAGGAATGGGCCAGAGAGAGGCTTTCTAGAAGAAACTTTGGGACTAAGACCTTTAAACCTATATATATATATATATATATATATATATATATATATATATTTGTGGAGATCGCTGCACGCTGAGGGAACCCTATACACAAAATACACAAAACAAGAAAGTACATGAACACAATAGAAGGTTAGATAGGAGATTGCTTAGTGATCCTTAACCCCTTTCCATGTTGTCATTGGGTTCTAGATGCCTCCCTAGCTGAGTGACCTTGGGTAATTTGCCTCAACTATCTCATCTATCACACAGAGTGCCTCACAGAGATATACTAGGGAAATAGCATAATGCCTTGTACAAGGTACGCATTCAGAGAGAACTCATCAGGGTCATAATAAAGTAGACGGCAAATAAGAAAATTATAGATATCCCTGAAATCATGGGTCAGATAAAGATGCTACGGTTCATTGTGGTTTATACTCTAAACCAAAGTTTCCAAAAGTAGCGCTTGTTATCTAATGTCACCCCGATCACCTGAGGATCTTATTAACATGTGAACTCTGATGCTGGGGTGGGGTTTAAGATGTTGGTTCTCTAGCAAGGCATAATTAAAGATGTCTGCAATTACAACAGCTGGGAATTACAAAGGCAGAAGCAGGAGGATTGTGAGTTTGAGACCAGCCTGGACTACACAGTGAGATAGCTTGTTCCAGCCTCAGATATATAGGGAAATTCTGTCCCCAAATTTGTGATTTTCTCACAAGTTTCCAGATGAGAGTCATGTTAGTAGTCTAAGAAGTAAGTTTGAAAAGCAAGAAGGTAGGGAAATCATATTTCTATCAAATATTAGTAGTATAGGAAACAAAGGTCTTATGATCTCACACATTTAGAGGAGATAGTAAAATTTAACAGGTTCTTTAGGTCCTTAAATATGCTAATACACATTATGAAATTCCGAGAGGAAGTAGGATGGATCGGAGGCATTCTTATATGTAGTTCAGAGTGTTCCAGGTGCAGAATATAAATTGCTTGATTATGGAAGTGGCAACAATGTAACAAGACCTCAGGAGCTGAGTGGTTGTTGTTCTTGGTTCAAAGCTCTGCAGGATGGAGGCTGATGTCTTTTGCAATGCACTTGGTGTTCCCTTCAGAGTCCCCTCATCCACTATAATTCCTGCATAGGATTCATAGTAAAACAATTGGAAGGTCGAAGGGTCATTGGGCTTTAGTTTATACCTTCTTGGTCAGACTTGAGCCATGTGTTCACTTCACTGGGATGTGAATGAGGGAAAGGGACTTTTAAACCTTCTGTAGAATGTGAAGTCTGGGGACAAGTGTCTTCAATGGTTCCTGAATGTTTTTTCTTAAATGTGGAAAATGTTCCATAGAACACATTTTGGAAAGCTATAAACAATAATCGCACTCTGGTGACTATTTGAAATAGGGGTATTTCTAGCTCAACTACTAGCCTGAAGAACTCACACAATTAGGAGATCAAAAGAAGAAAAGCTTTTAAAAAGGTGATTCCAAAGAGAAAGGGGAGCTGAACAAGTGTAGTGTTACATAAATCTCTGGATAATAGCTTTACACTGTAAGGGAGATGATTAAGAGAATTAAAATGTCATTAAAAGATGGAAGGGAAAAAGCTCTAATGAAAGATGGTTGGATTTAGTGAGAAGGGTCTTTGTATTAAGCCATTTCAATGGGCTGGGCGGGAGCTAGAGGGCAGGAAATCAAGGCAGTTAGGCGGAACCAGATAGGTCCTTTGAGGAGCATGACTAGAAAAAGAAGTGATTACTTTTATCTGAAGCCAGCACAGTAGGGAGACCCGGCACTGAAACAAGTCCCTGAGCTGGGCACAGTGGTACACACCTCTCATCCCTGCTCTTGGAAGGCTGAGGCAGGAAGGAAAGAGTTCAAGGTCAGCCTGGGCTACATAGTGAAGCCCTGAGAATCAGACGGATGGAAATGCTTTGCATTAGAGGTTGAACCCATCTCGTCCAGTTCCATCTCCAGCTCCCAGCGCAGTGTCTGGCACACAGCAGGCTTTCAAATGTCTGTTGACTGACTGCATGTTGAAGAAATAAGTGAAGAACTGAGCTGTCTCCTCCCTACATCTACCACTTACCCTTTTTCCTCCCTTCCATTTCTTTCTTTCTTTCTTTCTCCTCACCATGCAGCACAGGCTGGCCTCAAACAGGCAATCCTCCTGCCTCAGCTTTCTGAGGGCAGTGATTACAGATATATGCCACCATACCTTTTTGTCTTTCTTCTACCTCTTTTTCTTCATTGTTGGTTAAAAACAAAAACAAAAACGAAATGTCACCTGAAAATATTCCAATCCTATTCATATTGTGGATTTTTTTCTTATCAGGGCTAAAAAATGTAGATTAGACCCTCATGTATGTTTTTTAAAATAGCAATATACATATCTTAGACATCTGGAAAAAAAATCTGTTACTCCAGGCCTAAAAGATGACAGTGGGAAGATTTTCTTTCTTTCTTTCTTTCTTTCTTTCTTTCTTTCTTTCTTTCTTTCTTTCTTTCTTCTTTCTTTCTTTCTTTCTTCTTTCTTTCTTTCTTTCTTTCTTTCTTTCTTTCTTCCTTCCTTCCTTCTTTTCTTCTTTCTTTCTTCCTTCCATCCTTCCTTCTTTTCTTCTCTCTTTCTTCCTTCCTTCATCTCTTCCTTCCTTTTCTTTCTTTCATCTTTCTTTCTTCCTTCCTCTCTTCCTTCCTTCCTCTTCCTTCCTCTTCCTTCCTTACTTTCTTTCTTTCTTTCTTTCTTTCTTTCTTTCTTTCTTTCTTTCTTTCTTTCCTCTTTTCTAGTGAGAGAGAGAGAGAGAAAGAAAGAAAGAAAGAGAGAATGGGCATGCCAGGGTCTCTTGTCAGTGTGAATGAGCTACAGATACATGTGGCACTTTATGCCTCTGGCTCTGCGTGGGTATTAACTACTGTGTGGCCCCGGCCAGCAGGTTTTGCAAGCACGTGCCTTTAACTGATGAGACATCTCCCCCGCCCAATAGTGGAAGGGTATTCTTCTTTTCAATGTTTGATGCCTTCTATATCTTATGTGTGAGGGTTTGTTTAATAATATGCATACTGTACTTTGTACAAGTAGCTAAATGAGAAAAACAGATGTTGGTCTTAAAGAAGCAAATTAAATGACTTTTAAGGACATTATGGTATTAGGCATATGGTGTGTATATTTGATAATTTAGCACTCCTCTCTCTCTCTCTCTCTCTCTCTCTCTCTCTCTCTCTCTCTCTCTCTCTCTCTCTCTCCCTGTCTCCCTCTCTTTCTCTTTGTATTTTGAGACAAGGTCCAGGCTGACTTCAGACTCATTAGTAGCTGAGGTTGGCCTCAAATTCTTGGCAATCCTCCTGCCCCAGCCTCCCACGTGCTGGGATTATAGGCATGGATTAACACACACCACAATTTACCTCTTTTGGAAAAAAGATCCAAACCAAACCCCTATCCATCTGGCTGTCAGGGGTATGGTGGCCCACCTTAGAGTTCCAGAACCCTGGAGGCTGAGGTAGAGGAATTGTGAGTTCAAGTCCAGTGCAGGCTACATAGGGAGACACTGTCAAGAGAAAAAAAAAAAGAAAAAAGAAAAGAAAACAGAAGGGGAGAAGAAAGAAAAAGAAGAAAAAGAAAATGTAATTTGTCCAAAAACACAGGACAGTGCTGCCTTAAAGCAGAGAGATGGTGAGCCAAATCAGCCCAACTCTTCATCACAAATAATTTACAGGACAATGCTGAGCTATTCTAGAACCTCAAGACTACCTTTATCTTGTCAAGGTCCTCTTGCTCCAAAGGGTATAAAAAGTAGCTTGCTCTAAGCCCAACCCTGGAGCATGGATTCAGGTGGTGCTGAATGAGTGCTCGGCTGTGGAAGTGTTTACATGAGCTTTCATGGTCACAGAAAAAATGACAGCCATAAATATAGGCCAGTCCCAAGCACATTGGTGGGGACAGCAGGTAGGTGAGGCACAGCAAAGTGCAGAAATCTTTGCTGTATGTTTTACATAGTGTCTTTTGCTTTTGGATGGTGGAAACTGGTGATTTACTAATAACTTAGTTCATACATCTCAAAGATTTTACCTATGAGTCAGAATCATGTTATGTTTGATCCAGAGGTTGGTGATGAGTGGCTGTTAAGACAGCCCCAAAGAATTCTGATCTGCAACATTCCTCTCCACAATCATGAAGTTCGAATCAGTCAATCAGTTGGCAGGATCTTTAAGACAAATGGGTATTTTTTAGGAACCTTAAGTTCACAATATCACCGTGATAAAGGACATTTAGACAGTCATTGAAAAAAATCTTTTCAGCTTTCATTCATCTCTTCTACAAGGTTCCACAGAGATAAATTACTTTATGGGGCCAGGAAAGTGGCTCTGTGCCTAAAGGCACTTGTTTGCAAAGCTGTCACACCCGGGTTTGATTTCCCATCATTCACATAAAACCAGATCCGAAAAGTGACACATCTATCGAGCAGTTGTTTGCAGGGGCAAGAAGTCCTGGAATGCCTCTATGCACACACACAAATATATATAAATTATTTTTTCATTTTTGAGACAAAGTCTTTCTATGTAGCCCAGACTGGCCTAGAACTCATGGTCTTCCTGCCCCAGCCTTGTGAGTATTGTGATGACAGCATGTGCCCAGCTTTATTCAGTTAGTAGATTTTTAAATATCACC
>PVHP010026562.1:0-24556 GCA_004024765.1 Zapus hudsonius | reverse complement strand
CACACACACGTACTAACTAATTTTTAAAAAATGATTAAAAGTGGCAACTGTATGTTTCCTGGTTATACACAGTAATATTCTGTGCCACCATATAGCTCTTTAGGATGGTACAATGCCAAAAACAAAACAAACAGAAAAGAAGTATCAGCCAGGGCTACAACGAGACCCTGCCTCAAACAAACAATAACCATTTTCTTTCCAAGTGAAAGTCCTTTTCACTGACTTTCGTAAAATGACACACCCTCAGATGACATCAACGCCTCTGTGCAGTGACTGTGGGGACAGGAGGAGCTGTGCTAACAAGGGGATGCAGTTGCTGTCGCCAGAACAGAATTAGGCTAGTTCTGAATGGCACTTGTTCTTCTCAAAATACATATACTGCTGTCACACATTTTAATACTCTTAGATCATTCAGTAAATCTACTAGAGTGAAATTTACCTCTCAATTAATTTGCTGACAAAAATCATACTTCATTTGTCTTAAATCC
Source organism: Zapus hudsonius (assembly GCA_004024765.1). Lineage (NCBI taxonomy): Eukaryota > Metazoa > Chordata > Mammalia > Rodentia > Dipodidae > Zapus > Zapus hudsonius. The sequence continues at coordinate 24,068 of PVHP010026562.1, read as the reverse complement.
TGCACATGAAGCCGGGCGTGGTGGTGCATGCCTTTAATCCCAGCACTTGGGAGGCAGAGATAGAAGGATCATCATAAGTTCAAGGCCACCCTGAGACTACATAATGAATTCCAGGTCAGCCTGGGCTAGAGTAAAATCCTACCTCAAAAAACAAACAAACAAAAAAATCCTGCACATGGTATCACATAAAATGACCACTGCTGATGGCAAGGACTAAAATTAACTTGAATTCACATCACTTCTTGGAGGAACCCACTTGTAGTCTACTTTCTCACAAGAGGCCTTTGTCTTGTTTCAACAAGTCACCCAGTGAACCATCTCTAGCCAGCGATGCCATCTCCTTCCCCAACCAAAAATATTCTTGCTGCCTAGCCTTTGGAGAAGGTTCAGGAAAGTGCTCTAACATGCCATGTAATCAAAACCTTGATATTCCACTAAAGAATCTAGTCTGGAGATATTATCTTATGTTAACACATAGGAAACTCATTGTGTTCCCAGAGGCCTAGTGATAATCACTGAGATAAAGAAACTCGTTTTCACTTTACTCATCCCCTTAATTATATTCCACTTTATCAGGTCAACCTTCATAGTATAATTACACTTAAGGAGAAAAACTGGAGAGAGGAACCAGGCAAACTAGGAAGGCATGTCTATGTCTTCAGTGCCTTGGTTGCCTGATGAGCTCTACTAGGTACATGAGACATCCGTCTTGGGCTGGAGAGATGGCTCAGTGGTTAAAGGCACTTGCTTGCAAAGCCTGATGGCCCAGGTTTGATTCCCTGGTACCCACGTAAAGCCAGATGCACAAAGTGGCACATGTATCTGGAGTTTGTGTTTAGTGGCAGAAGGCCTTGGCATGACCATATACTCTGTATCTCTCTCTCAAATAAATAAATAAATAAAACATTAAGAAAAAGACATCCATCTTGCTCCATAGATACCATCTATGTTGTCATGGTTTGATCCAGGTGCCCCCCCAGAGACAAATGAATGTGTTCTGGGTAATCGATCCTCAGCTGATGGCAGTTTGGATTTTACAAACTCGATGGAGCTGTGTTGTTGGGGGCAGACTTATGGGGTTATAAACCAGCTTCCCCTTGCCAGAGTTTGGCACACCTTCCTGCCGCTGTTTGCAGTGCTGTGGCAGAGGTGATGTCCAGCCCTCTGCTCATGCCATCGTTTTCCCTGCCAGGATGGAGTCTCCCCTTGAGTCCGTAAGCCAAATAAACCCATTCCTCCACAAGCTGCTTTTGTTTGGGTTCTTTCTGCACAGCAACATATGTCCTCAGAGCTTACATTGGCAGGATGCTTAGTATCTTATTTCAAACACATATACAAAAATAAATAAATGAATAATGGGGAAAAGAGAAAGAGAGGAAGGAAGAAAGGGGGGAGGGAGGGACTACTGAAGCTTAAACCCAGAAACTTTATATCTTTTGTCTTGGTCCAGTTTGGCCATTTGGGAAATTTAGAGGCTCTCAAAATCAATAAGTGAATGAAAAAACATCTACTCACACAAAGGCTAGGAACGAGACTGGACAGGTTGACATGGCGCGGGGCGAACATGTGAAGCTGCTGCAGGCAGGAGATGGCAGCTGCCTGCACGAGGGAGTCGGAATGGTCCTGGGTGATCGCACAGCCCACCAAACAGGAGGAGCGGATGGTAGAAATGGTGGCTCCATTTCCTGGCAAAACAAAAGAAAAATGTAAAATATAACCATTGTATTAATATGACAAAAAAATTCCTAGAAAATAATTATCTTCTAGATAACCCCAGCTTCCAATTTATTGGTATGATTTCAAAAAAGTCTGAAACACAATAACTCATCTATTCACATCCAATAATTCATCCGTCTTAAATATTTCTTGCCAGGCATGGTGGCGCACGTCTTTAATCCCAGCACTCGGGAGGCAGAGGTAGGAGGATTGCTGTGAGTTCAAGGCCACCCTGAGACTACGTAGTAAATTCCAGGTCAGCCTGGACTAGAGCGAGACCCTACTTCAAAAAACCAAAAAAAATTTTTTTCTTGATAAATTATACTATTGTTTATAAACATCTTTGTTTGGTACAAAACAGCCTCAAGATTTCTCATTCTCTGGTGCTCTGTTCAACTATTACTATTAATTCCATTAAAAATAACTTCGAATACTGTTTTCCTAATAATATTAATGGATTTTTTACAGAGATACTTAAGGAAAATAAATTATAACATTATATACTATCTATATAATTTTATTACCAAACACAAATATCTTAATCTTTTTCTCATGTAAATTAGGTTTATGTACATATAAAGACCAGCTAAGGAAATCACATATCATATCTACAAACATAATCTTGGAAAATTTCCTAACCTCTCTCCTAGTGTTTGATCTGTAAAATGGAGTTTATTTATATATATATATATATATATATATATATATATATATATATATATATATATATCAATTGTCAGACTTAAATGAGATAAATGTAAATAAAAAGTCACCCCTTTGAAAGCATTTATAAATGACAAAAGGGAAATTTCTGAAAAAAAATTTTTTTGTTTTTTTGAGGTAGGGTTTTACTCTAGCCCAGGCTGACCTGGAATTCACTATGTAGTCTCAGGGTGGCCTTGAACTCATGGTAATCCTCCTACCACTGCCTCCCGAGTGCTGGGATTAAAGGCGTGTGCCACCACACCCGGCTTGAAAATGGTTTTTGTATTCATGTTATATTCACAATAATTTACTGACTTCAGTGTTTACTTCATCATTAATAAAATTAGCTGTGAGTGTAAGAACATAAGCTTTGGGATTACAAATGTATCACTCATAGATTGAGTAACTCTAGACAAATTATCTTCTCTGAACTTTGTGCTAGTATTCAAACCATGTTCCTGACCTTTATAGTTCAAAAAGAGCAAAGCAAATGGCCATGGAGACAAGTGTATAACATTCAAAGCCAAAAAAGCTTCATTTTGCCTTTGTTTGGGAGGTCCCAAGTAGGATTTCATTTAAAATGTTTTCTCTGATCAAGACTAAAAAATGTTGTCATATCACAGGTTTATTTAGGGATTAAAAATAAGATGTGGGGCAGTAAAGGTTACTTGGCAATTAAAAGTACTTGTTTGCAAAGCCTGACAGAGCAGCTTCTGTACCCCCTCCCTCTCTCCCTTTGAAAATAAATAAGAATAAAAAAAAGACAGAACACAGTGTTGGGGTTTGAAAAACAAGTATTCAATAGATAATGACAATTATTACTAAAAGACTGCTTCTAGCAATATGATGGTGATATTCAGAAAATTGAAAGTAATTATCCATGTACTTTCTTCAATTTAAGATGAGTTTACTTACCTTGCAATTCTGGGCCAACAGTAGTTATTATAGCCCCCAAACATCTACCCAAACACTGGTGGACTTCCGTGTGTGAAGGAGGGACTGTCAACAGCAAGGTGAGAACTAGGGATAATGTTGGTTCCACATAACCACGATACATGGGGCCACTGGAGTCCACTATCAAAGCAAGTGAATGAAGAGACCAAGTCTAGAATAAAATACAACTTCATTTTAGTTGTAAGGAACTGTTAAAGTAAACTGAATTGTTAAGATACATATACATTTTGGGAGGTACAATTTTTGAGACTTACTGGCCTTGAATCATGGTCTTTATGGGACAGCTTTCCAAGCACTGGCATGTGCCAACATGCAAGGCTGGCATGGATGCACTCTTAATATTTTTAGACACATTAATATGAACTAGCAAATCAAAGCTGTTGGCTTTGATCCCTTCATGGCATTTATATTTGTTTATGTATAAAATGTTTGAGTAAGAAGAAAAATTAAAGAGAACTCAAGGAATAAATCTGACTCAATCAATGACCTAGAACCTGGGTTGAGGTCAGAGGGAGAGGGAGAGAGAGAAAAAAAAAGGATGATAATTACAAAAGAACCTTGATCAGCCTAACAGTGAAAGGAAAGGTAACAAATTAGAAATAAATCTATTTGACAATAACTAACACGTTTGCAAAAGTACACGTAGATATGTATACTTCTCAGAATAAACAAACTTTGAGATCAGATTTAAAAGCAAAACCTCATTAATGCTCTGTTACAAATAAGATTCCTAAAATAAAACAAGGGAAAGAATTTTTCCTAACAACTTATGAGTCATTTACTATTTTACACATCAAATAATTTCCTGAAAACATTTTAAAATTCTATGCTAGGCATGATGGTGTATGCCTGTCACCCTCATTAGAGCGGCCAGGGGCGAAGGACTGTAGGTTTAAGGACAGCTTGAACAAAGTGGGGAGATTCTATCTCAAAAAGAATGTAGAAAAGCTTCACTACTACTATACCTGGACTTCAGGGGATGTCCCATCTTGGGCTAGAGCCAACAAAATGCTGACACTGGTCTTCAGGTGTTGTCCTGAGCCTATGCCACCCACATAACGATGCAAACAGCCAAGGGCCAATGAGTGACCAGTCCTGGACACAACATCACGAGCAGACTTCAACCTGAAGAACAGATGATGCATCGGGAATTGGTTGTTCTGTTTTCCACTAGTTATAGAAGCTCATGAGTCATGCACACACAAAATAAAAACTATTCTAGAAATCCTTGGGAATACAGTTCAGTAGCAGAACACATGCTTAATGTGTGTAAGGCCCTTGGTTCCAGCTCCAGTATCACAAAAAAGAAAAAAGGAGTTATTTAAGTCATATATCTAAAACATTAGAGCTCACTTCTGGAAAACACCTTCTAATTTTCAGTTGTCATTGAAAACCTAGGAATCATCTGACATTTATTTTTAGAACTGTTTTAAAATAAAATAATGGTTCTTATAATTATCTTTGAAAATAAAATACAAAGGTATTCATGGGATAGAGGGCATGGCTCAATGGTAGAACATAAGCTCAGCATGTCAAAGCCCTGGGTGCCATCCTTAGCACCATCAAAAAAAATCTGTATTCACAGAATTACAAAAAAAATTTCATATTTCCTTAAGAAATTCCCTATAATATTACTTTATCTTGCTTTTGTAGTATTGAGGACAAAATCTAGGGCTTCATGAATGCTAGACAAATACTCTATCATAGATCTATACTACTTACAATGACTGAAACCTCTATAAAATGAAAAACTGTATTTTCTTTGTGAAATATATTCTTGTGTAGTATATATGTATGCATACATGTATGTTTATGCAGCTAGCAGCACCTGTGTGCAGGTGCATGTGGAAGCCACATATTGACACTGTCTTCCACAATGGCTCTCCACTTAATTTTACTGTGTCAGGATCTCTCACTGGAGCCCAGAGCTTGTCTATTTGGCTAGTCTAGCTAGCCAGCTTGCCTCGGGGACCTCTTGTTTCTGCCTCCAAAGCTCTAGAATTACATGTGGGCTGCCATGCCCAACCAGCAGTTATGAGGGTGCTGGGAATCTGAAATCCTGTCCTCATGTTTGTATGGCGAGTGCTTTATCCAATGGGTAAGTGAAGTGTGAACTACACATAGAATCTTACATATATTGAGGAAAATTATAAAGTCTTATATCATTTAAATATAATATATTATTTACATATATATTATTTATATATAAATAAAATATTTGAGAGCTTTCCAAAAAAGCATATTCCTGTTACCTGCTATGAACAGAGCACAAACATTAAATAGATAGGTAAGACTGATTCTATCTTTTAAAACCTCTTTAACTGCTGGGCGTGGTTGCACACACCTTTAATCTCAGCACTCAGGAGGCAGAGGTAGGAGGATTGTTGTGAGTTCAAGACTATCCCAAAACTACAGAGTGAGTTCCAGGTCAGCCTGGGCTACAGTGAGACCCTACCTCAAAAAACAAAACAAAACAAAAATACCGCAATGAAACATCTTTAACAAAAGGTGATTTCAAAAACAATGATAATAATATGGGTGAGCAAAACTAATCTGGTAGAAAACAGCGTAAGAGTGTGTCTAGGACACTGAGCGATCATATTATTGCAAGTAATCCAGACGATACACTGGGAAGTGTTGGTGGTTAATTTTGAGAGTCAGCTTGAAAGGACGTAGAACCTCTGGGTCTGTCTGTGGGGGCATTTCCAGAGAGGCTTCTCTGAGATGAGGAGACCCATCCTGAATGTGGGCAGTACTGTTCCCTGGTGGAGGTCCCAGACAGAGTAAAAAGAAGAAAGCAAGCTGAGCACAGCATTCATTTCTCTGTGCTTCCTGACTGTAGACACATGTGACCAGGTACCTAACACTCCCCCTGCCATGCCTTCTCTGAATATGTAAGCCAAAATAAACCCTTCCTTCCTTAGACTGTTTTTGCCAGGTAATTTTTTTCTCACAGTAGCAAAAAAAAAAAAAAAAGTAACTAACATAGGTATTACCCAATAACCAGCCAATCTGGCTGTTATACATGAAAACAAGAGAAGATATTCTCACACATATAGGAATTCAAAAAGTATTTTCTAAAATATATTTTTATTTATTTGCATGCATGCCCACCTCTGTGTGTGTATATGTGTGTGTGTGAAGCATGTGAGCACACCAGGGACTCTTGCCACTGCAAAAGAACATTCAATGCTTGTGTCACTTTTTGTGCCTGACTTTACATGGGTGCTGGGGAACTGACCCAGGCTGACTGGCTTTGCAAGCAAGTTTTAACCACTGAGCCATCTTTTCCAACCCCCAAAAAACTTTTTCTTCACAATCCTTGCTTCCTTTTTTTTTTTTTTTTTCAAGGTAGGGTCTCACTCTAGCCCAGGCTGACCTAGAATTTCTTCCTATTCTTTATCTCTGGTTAATGATTATGATGTAATTTAGCATGTTTACTATTCAAAATATATAAGATACATGCAAATGTACAAAACAAAGATATATACAAAATACACAAAATATAGAAGAAAGCTAATTTATATCATCCAGGTGTCCTTTCCTGCCCACCCTTCATTTTTTTAAAAATATTTTATTTATCCATTTTCAAGGGGAGAGAGAGAGAGAGAGAGAGAGAGAGAGAGAGAGAGAGAGAATATGCACCAGGGCCACCACCTTGCGGGTCTGGCTTATGTGGGTACTGGGGAATTGAACCAGGGGCCTTAGGCACTAGAGGCAAGTGCCTTAACTGCTGAGCCATCTCTCCAGCCCCCACCCTTCATTTTTAACTTCTCTCCTTGAGCACCTGACTAAACAACTGAACAATCAGTAAGAACTACTTCCTCTCTTCTTATCAATGCTTATTTGAGATCAGTCTTTATAATTAACATGCAAAGAAAACTGAAAGCTTGGGCTGGAGAGATAGCTCAGCAGTTAAGGTGCTTGCAAAGCCTAACAAGCAGGACTCAATTCCCCAGTACCCACATAAAGGCAGATGCACAAAGTGGCACATGCATCAGGAATTTGTTTGCAGTCTCTGGCACACCCTGACATGCCCATTCTCTCGGTCTCTCTCTGTCTCTCTTTCTCTCTATGTCTATCTCTGCTAAAAAAGAAATAAAAACGAAAATTAAATGATAAAAAAAGAAAGCTTAACTTTATCCCTTTTCCCCCCTAACTTAAGAGATGATAACTTTGGCAGCTTAGAATAATGACAGCTTATTCCAAAAAGTGAATACTTAAAAGAAAGAATACACTGGGGTAAAGAGAGGCAAAAGGAAGGGAATATGATCAAAGGAGGCCGTCTGAACTGGGTGCACATGGCTGAGAAGTCATGACTAGCAAGCTTGCTTCTAAAAGCTGGAGGAGAAACCCTCTCCACACCAGAAGTTCCTAACATATTACACTTTTCACAGATTCTTAAATTCAGTTACTGGATTAAAAGTTGAGATAATCATGTAAAAACAAAGAATACTGTCATGTATTATACCACATGAAAACAGAGTTAATTACTACATACTTTAAAAAGACAACTTTGCCAAGATGAGAAACTTCTCATTAGTAATGAGACCCACTTACTTGTCAAAGCTATATTGGGCCATTCGAGCAATGAACGTCGCTTCTCCCACCACCTGAGCCATTCTTCCCAGAGCTTCCCCGGCTGCACACCGTAAAATGGGGTTTGGGTTGTCCAGAGCGCCCATGACCAGTGTCAGAGCAGATTTACGAACTTCCTCAGGTCCTAGGGTACTTTTGTTTTCAGCTAAGCCCTACGTTGATTAAACAAAAAGTTATGATGATAATTTGCAATTCTTGTTAAAAGGAAGAAAAATGTGCTACAATCTTTGTAAATATATGTATATATCTTTATGCATTATTTCTTCAGTCAACTTGAAATGCATACACTATTCCTAGAGTAAGAACCTGTGGCATGGAGTGATAACTTTCCTAAATATGATTTCAAAACATGCAAGTAATATTCAATAGTTCGATTGGCTCTATAACCAATACTCTAATGGAAGGTTTATATCCAAAGATTAAAAGATGGAACTGTTCTTTTGTACGTAAAGAATGCTGCAATATTAAAGTGGGCATTATTTAAGTGGTTAAAATTTCTCACTATAAATAAAGAAAGGGTCTGATGAGAGTGGAATCTGTTATTTCCTTGAGACAGGGTCTCGTGTAGCCCAGGCTTGTGTCGATAAGTGTGGAATCTGTTATTTCCTTGAGACAGGGTTTCGTGTAGCCCAGGCTTGTCTCGACCTCGCTATGCAGCTGAGGCTGGCATTAAATTTTGATCCTTCTGCCTCCCACCTCCCAAGTGCTTGAGCATAAAAGTTTTGTCCTTGGAATAAACACCCAGCAAAAGGCAATTATGTAGCAGATATGGTGGTTCACACCCGTAATTCCAGCTACTTGAGAGGCTGAGGCAGGAGGATTGCAATTTAAAGGCTTGCTTGGACTATATAGCAAGTTGAAAACCAGCCTGGACAACTTAGCCAACCCCCACCTCAAAATAATAATAATAATAAAAGCTAGGGATGCAGATCAGTGGTAGAGCTTAGCACATGTACCAGGGTTCAATCCCCAGTAGTACAAAAATAAACAATAACAAAATAACTCACAATTATGACAAACTTTGAGGGGAGCAGTAACTTAGTAACAGAATGTTGACATAATGCATTCTCAGTTCTAGCTATACTTACCACCCTGGAATTTAATTTGCTTACCTGAGGCAAAAAGTCTAAGTCATGTTGCCAGCAGAAAATGTTAACTAAGCAGAGGCATTAGCACATCTATAAAGAAAGGTTTAATCTGTATGGCAACTGTTAGAGCTCATGATTTTCCCAGCCACTAAGGGGACTCAGAGATCAGTTTCAATCTCCAGAGAGGTTGTGCCAGCAGCTGCAAAACTGATACAAACCTTGTTTCTGTAACCACTTTCTTTAAACCTTTTCCCTGATGCTTGCTGAACATGACTTACACACTCATTAAATACTGCTATCTGCTGCTTGCATTTTATTTTCACAGCAATTACTAACTTACGAACAGTGCATATATGAGACTAACATGCTACTTACTGCACTAACAAGGCACCTCTAACTGCAAATAATATCAGAAGTTTTCAAATATATTATGAGAAGCTATACAGGATGATACATGAACTCTGTGAGCTAGGCAAACACTTGTTGCTTTATGATGTAGGAAGTGAAGTTTGACAAAAGGTTGAAGGACTTGCACTAAACATAAACCTGGTGAGTAAATCATGAAACAATCTTACATGCAACTCTGTTTCATATACATAACCTAGCCTCTTACTGATTTATAGTTTATATCACAAATCAAACTCAAGATTTCTTTAGTCAATCTTCATTGAAATATCAGATTTCATCAATCAGACAAGCTGAAAAATTCCCAAAGAATTTATTGACACTTGTAAAATTTGAAGTGAAAATCAAAATATAGACTTTAACATTACTAAAACATAGAATGCTTATTAATTACACTGAGCACAATATAAAATTTACAGTGACATAAAGCTAACATAAAAGCCCCATTAACAGTGCATATAAACACACAAGTATAATATAAACAAATAATATAATAATCTTGATCTGCCTGGTTTACTAAAACATATTAACATCTTTCAGAATATTTATTGTGTTTTAAAAGCACATACCTTCAGTGCACTAAGAACAGCAGTGAATATATTAAGCTGCACAGCCTGTTGGCGGACACCTTTGGCTTGTTTAACACACTCAGCAAAATGATCCAACATTTGTAATCTGTAATAACAGGATAAGATCTCAGTAGTGATTTTTCAAAAATAAACTCATTTTCTTTTTTAAATTTTTATATTTTTATTTGCAAGGAGGAGAGAGAATGAATGGGTGTGATAGGACCTCTTGCCACTGTAAATGAACTCCAGATATATGCACCACTTGCACATCTGGCTTTATGTGTTCACTGGGAATTAAATCCAGACCATCGGGTTTTTCAAGCTAGTGCCTTTAACTACAGAGCCATCTCTCCAGCCCTCATTAGTGATATTTTTTATTCAAAATGGCTCAAAAAACAGAGGTAAGAATACAAATTGTTTAGCAAAAATGTCCATAGGCTCTATTTCATTCCTACACCTTATCCAAACCAAACCTCCTCCCTATATTTGTATCTAGTCATGTAGTGAAGTAAATAGAAAATAAGCTAAATGTTAATTTTCAATTAGTAAAACAAAATCATCATTTCAGTGGTCTTAAACATGATCACCAGTATCCAACACAGTGCCTGCTTGAAGTGTGTGACAAAGTTCAAATCCAAAATGTGCTCTCAAAGACCTATGTGCTGAGGACTACATCATCACAGAGGTGCCACTGGGAGGTGGTCCTGGTGGGGGATATTTAGGTCTGTGAGGACATGTCCTTAAAGGGACACTGGTACTCTGGCCCTTTCCCTCCTTCTTTCTTTTTGCATGGCTCTGTCATGCAGAAATAAAACCAATGGGGCAATCTGATCATGACTGGACTCTCTAAATCCCTCAGTTAAAAGAAGATGGCTCTTTTTTAAGTTAATTATTTTGGGTGTCTAAAGTAGACTAACATAAGGTCCTCAGAATTTCTTATTTCTGAAACAGGGTCTCACTCTGCTGCCCAGGTGAACCTCCAACTCACTCTCCTGCTACTAAAGTCTCTGAAAAGCAGGTGTTAAGACATGCATCTCGTCACCTGGTTTCTTCCAGGTTTCTTAATAGAGCAGAAGAACAATCATTAATTATCTATCTCTGGGACTTTTTTTTAAGGTAGAGTCTCTCTCTCTCTCTCTCTCTCTCTCTCTCTCTCTCTCTCTCTCTCTCTAGCACAGGCTGACTGGGAACTCATTCTGTAGTTCTGCACTGGCCTCAAAATTACAGTGATCCTCCTACCTCTGCCGCACTCAAGTGCTGAAATTAAAGATGTGCATTACCACACCTGGCTCTTTGGGAGATTTTTAAATTAGAAACAAAAAAGTTGCATAATCTTTTGCTTTTTTTCTGACAGTGTCTCTCTATAATATATAAACTGACCTTAAATTCTACATAACCTAAATTCTTATTTTAAGTACTCATATCAAATTTTCCCACTTGTCTAATGGATAAGGCACTGACTTCCCAACATACCTTCATATTGAAGAAAGCAGTGCCCTGTGTCCTAACCTTGGAAGCTATTGGGAAATTTCAAGAAACAGTCTAACTTTGGTCAGTATTCTAATTTTTAAAAATGTTTTTATTTTAAAATATTAAATTTTATATTAAAATAAAATTTTATATTCACTTTATTTTAAAATATTAAATTTAATATTAAAATATTAAATATTATTTACTTATTTGAAAGCAAAGCGAGATAGAGAGAAGAGAGACAGAGAGAATGGGAATGCCAGGCCCTCCAGCTGCGTAAAACACATTCCAGGTGCATGTGCCACTTTGTGCATCTGGCTTTACATGGGTACTGGGGAAGTGAACCCAGGTCATTAGGCTTTGCATGAAGCACCTTAACCACTGAGCATTCTCTCCAGACCATGTTCAGTATTTTATTTTTATTTATTTGTGAGAGGAGAGAGAGAGAGAGAGAATGGGCACGTCAGGGCCTCTAGCCACTGCAAATGAACTCCAGACACATGTGCCACCTTGTACATCTGGATTTACATGGGTACCGGGGAATTAAACCTGGGTCCATAGGCTTTTCAGGTAAGTGCTTTAACCTCTGAGCTATCTCTCCCGCTCCATGTTCAGTATTTTAAATGTTAAAAATAAATAAAAAGCTAGAAGTGGGCTGGAGAGATGGCTCAGCAGTTAAGGCACTTGCCTCCAGTGCCTAAGGCTCCGGGTTCAATTCCCCAGTACCAACATAAGCTAGACCCATAAGATGGTGGCCCTGGTGTGCGCTTTCTCTCTATCTCTATCTCTCTGCTTGAAAATGAATAAATAAAATATTTTTAAAAGCTAGAAGTGAATTTCATGACTAGTTACAAAGCTTTGGGAATACTACAAACTCTTGATCTAGATTGTTTTAGATTTAAAGCAAAGATGTTGGGCTGGAGAGATGGCTCAGCGGTTAAGGCACTTGCCTCCAGTGCCTAAGGCCCCTGGTTCAATTCCCCAGGACCCACATAAGCCAGACCCACAAGGTAGTGGCCCTGGTGCTCTTTGTCTCTCTGTATTTCTCTGCTTGAAATTGAATAAATAAAATATAAAAATTAAAAAAAAAACAAAAGCAAAGATGTTAAATAGTGCTTTACAAGGTTTTTACCTTTAATGTTAATATTTATGTGGTAACCAAATGTTTTTTAAAAATAACAAACTTAAATATGAAAAGTAAATTAAAATAAAATTAACCCACATATTTAAATGTGTATTATTTTTGCATATAAGCCCAGTAATATTTTAAGGTATATTTTACAAAACTTTTATCTGAAAAGGTCTTGCATTAATTTGCTTTCTTTCCCTTTTGCAAAATTACAAATATACAAAATGCTAACAGGATTAGAGATAGTGTCTATGGTAAAATGCAGCAAATTAAAAATGCCTCAACTACAGAAAAAGAACAGAAACCTTGTTTCCCATGTTCCACTCTTGAACGATCCTCCAGACAAATGGAATTACAGTAGACTTCTCTCACATTTACTTGTTCAGTAACAGAATTAGCAAACTGATATCCCTAATTAAACTAGGGATGTAGTTTGAGTCAAACAAACCATTACAATGAAAATTTTGCTATGCAAAACATGGATATCAGATAATCGTATATAGGGCCAAATTTTAAATAGTTTTAAATTATGTAGAGTTTGCATAAATTTATTTTATCATGCACATATTGTTAGTGAGCTTATGAGAGTATTGCTTCAGCAATAACTCACTTTATTAAGAAGTTGATTGGAATGAGAAAATTTATTATTCAAACTTAATTTATATATGACTGAAATTAACTGAATAACTTTATACTAACCGGTGTTTATAAGAAACATGAGGAAAAACTACACCAAAAAGAGCCACAGAGGCATCGATCACTGAGACTCCCAGAGGGAGCGGGCCAGGGACGGCTTCTCCAGCAGGGATCCGAAGATAAATGGAGGAAGGATCGTGCTCCAGGGCCCCACTTCCAGATGCACTGTTTGGCTGAAGCTGCGGGAGAGAACATAAAGATTATCCAAAACCTGTGAGAGGAAATTCACTCATTAAGTACTGGGTATCAAGAACAGAGGGGAGGAGGATCTAAACATCTTAAAACAGAAAAAAACACAATTTTTTCCATTGAAAATGTCATCATCAGAAACACTTTACATGGTTTTAAGGAAAGTCTTAATCATTTTCAAGTATTTTATACCACCCACCTTAATATATGAGCAAAATCATATCAGCAACAAGTAAACCTCCAAAACTACTTAAGGCATATTTTACATTTGTTCTTTAAAATGTACATAAGAAAATTGTAATGGGTAAAAGAGACTCTAAATCTATTAACTCATCCCTCTCTAATTTGTCACAGAACAAACTGAAAACAAAGAGCTATGAAACAGTTTTGCCACAGCTACCATAGGGTACCTTAAAGTACCTGAAGGCAGACAATTGGCCACATTCTAACTAGTAGAGCTTGTTACCTTGTTTTCAAAACATCGTTTATCTACCTCCAAGATGCTTTCCAGTATCTCATAAAGCTAAGTGAAAGTCAAACCTGGGAGCAGGATATTTTCTTTGTAAATGGCAATGTGTCACTTTTTCAGATTAAGCTCACAATCTCACTCCTTGTGTGTTTGAATACCTGGTCTTCAATTGATTTATGATCAGTTTCTTGAAGCCAGGAACCCAGAAGAACACTGTCATCGTAATGGCAGAGGGAGCGGAGGAGAGAGGTAGTTGTGTTGGCTGAGTTGTCAGTCAAAGTGAATTCTGCTACCAGTTCTCGAAGAAGTGCATTGAATGACCCTAAAATATAAAATTTCAGGTAAGATTAAAAATTATAACTTTTATGGAAACAACAATCATTGTCCACAATGAGCAGCAATAAATAGGAATAAAATAAGCCCATATTCCCTGGCTTAAAGGTCTATTTTAAGAGACAGGGTCATGCTATTTTACCCAGGCAGGCCTTGGAGTCCTGAGTTCAAATGACACTCCTGCCTCAGCTACACAAGTAGCTGAGACTACAGACTACCGATGTGATCATGCCCAGCCTAAAATTCATATTAAGTATTTTAATGATGGCTCAACTTTGTTTTTTTAACTGGGGAACCTATGGTTTAATGCATATTAGACAAGCCCTCTACCACTGAGTTATATTTCTACCCTTCTTTCATTTTTTTGTTTTAAATAAAGTGTTACTATGTTTCCTAGGCTGGCCTTGAACTTGTTCTGTAGTACACACAGGTTTAAGCTTGTGATTCTCCTGCGTTAACTTCTTAAATAGTTGAGATTATAGGCCTGCACCACCAGGCCTGGCTAAAGCCTAGTTTTAATATGATAATAATATAGTATAATATATGTAATATATAATGGTGTTTCCTCTTTATAACTGTATTATGCCTTTGAGCCCAAACTGAGTAACCACAAAGCTCAAATAGAGAACAGATCCTTTTTTCTGAATATATTAAATGTTGCATGACATTACTGCTCATTGTCTAATAATGTGCAAACACTTAAACAGTGTGCACCAAAGTTCCTGAGTATAGATACACTGGACAGAAATTGATGGTTTATTATATTTCATATAATATTTGATTTCTGCAAATTATTATTTTCCTTTCATATACCTAAATGACTAGCTATATTGCAATATGTATGTAACAGCTTAGGATAGTTATTACAAGTATAGACACTAAGGTTCTATCAACTGGGTGAGAATCCAACCTCTGCCACTTACCAGTTCTAAGACCCTGACAAGTCATTTTGCTTCTACCTGAGATTCTTGAGCTATGAAATGAGAACAATTACCTCATAAGCTGGGTTACAGTCATAGGAACACTATGTATAAAGGTCTTGGATTGGGAACCATAACAGTTCAAAAGTCAACAAATGTGAGCACTTCTCCCAAAGACAAGTAAAACATTGGCCTTTGTTCTTACAAAGTGAGCCTGTGGGACAGCCCTGGTTGGAACTCTCAAAATGTGAAGAATTCTAGAGAGGCATACTGAAGAATGTTTGCCAGATACATTCTACACATTTTATTTACCTTCATAAGTTTTTGGAGGTAACAAAGCCAAGATGTCATAAAGTCTTAAACGGACCATTGCAGCACTAGCTTTCAGGTGTGCTCCATGGGCTTTAATCACAGATGGAATGCTAAAATAGTAAAAGCACAGTGGGGATAAGTTTACAAGAATAAACATTACTATAAACACTTAATAAGCTATCTTTTAGCAATACTGTCAGAGTATGCTGAGAAGTATCATACGTTTTCATTTCTCTTGTGATCTGTACTATTAGTAGCAGAAACCCATTAGCATACAAATGTATTTTAAACCACACCAATAATAATTTTTAAAGACGTTTATAAAGTTGTTTTCTAGATATAATTTTAGAAATACAGCACATGCTAAATACATTTTTACTTATTAATATAAAATAGGATGTTAACTTGTCATAATTATTTACTTACTGTGACATCATAGTCATGGCGCATTCAATAGGGGTCATTAATTTCCTAATCACATCTTCAGTTAAGAGCTCAGGACAATGTGCAACAAAACTCCTCATGGCTACATAAAATTTTTAAAAAGACAAATTTAGAGAAGTTTTTGTGACCCTGAATAAATTTTTTAAAAATTATATGATGGCAAAAACACCTAAATTCTCAATTACTCTAAAATGTAAGGTTCTAGAACCCATCAGGAAAAATTATTAGAAAAGCCTAGAAAAAAAAAGGATGAAGAGCAGAAGCAAAGAAAGGGAAAATACAGGTTGAGGAGATTTCTGAATGGGATTCGGAGGACTAGAACACCACAGGAATTCAAACAAGTATAAAGAAGAGGTTTAACGCAGAACAATAAATGAATAGATGGTCCAGAAAAAAAGAAGATCTATACTGTTTCTTTAGTCAAATACCTAAGACCAAAAACACTTCTCTGCTGTGCGGAGCAAAACTGACATGCTGCCTTGGCACCCTGATGGTTAGATGGGATAAACCAATTTCATTCAGGAAACCGTATGAAATTCTAATAACTGAAACAGTGTGTCTCGTAAGTTGCTGATTCCCACATAAAAACCACTGGGTCCATCTTTTTTGAAATACATATTTCTGATCAATACAGCAACAGTTGTGCATTTGATAACAACTCAAAAACAAAGGTGCTCTTCATTATGCAAAGGTTAGCTTAATTCAGTAGCTTTGTAACACTGAGTTTCTTTTTCCTTTAAATGCTCACTGGATTTTTCAGGCGGTGATTCAGTACTTTTTGACAGCAGACTGCAACTCCTGGGAAGAAGAGAGCCTGGGCCCTGGCTCCTGACTTGACAGCACCACTCTACTTTCTGAGGCTCAGCTTCACTTTATTACATAATAAATATAATATTGTTAGAAACTGGTGATATTTTAAAATTAATTATTTGTGAGAGAGAAAGAGAGGAAAAAGAGAATATGGGCATGCCAGGACTTTTTGCCACTGCAGATGAATTCCAGATATATGAGCCACTTCGTGCATCTAGCTTTACTGGGGTACTGGGGAAATGAATCTGGGCCATCAGGCTTTGCAAGAAAGTACCTTTAACTGCTGAGCCATCTTCCTAGCCTACAAACTAGAGTTATTTATAAAGTTTCATTCTATAATCCAAAAGTCTTATAAATTTATCAATAGGTATTAAAATAAAAATTGAAATAAGTATTTTCCTTCACTTACAAATAGTATAGTAGTAGAAAAATATTGTGAAAGTGTAATCCTTTCAATTCTTACCACATAAAGCTCCAGCACGACCTTCCAAAGTTACCTGCCAGGTAAAAGAATCTCCTCGGGCCTTCTCAGCCTCCAGTTCCTTTAAGGAACGAGGAAAAACATTTCGCCACAGTAACAACATTTTGGGGAGATGGTAACGAACAACAGATGGTCCTAACCAAGAAAATGAACCCCAAGTTATAACATATATTACAAAAAAAGTCAAAGAAAATTTGTTCTGCTGGCATGATGACAAACAACTATAACCCTAGCACTTGGGAAGGTTTGGGAGTTCAAGACTAGCCTGGCTATATGAAGCTGTCTAAAAATCCAAAATCATCCATAAATATTCCTCATAGGCTTTAACAAGATCTCTGTCATTCACTCTGTGTGTGTCTGTATAAGCGCTTGAATGCAATAGTGCACGTGTCAAGGTCAAAGAAAAACCTCGAGTATGTGAAGAAGATCTGGCTGCAACATCTGTCACCCCATTCATCGCCAGGGTTGATTCAGCTGCTCTGGCTGGCTAGGCGGGTGTCCCTGCCAAAGCTGAGTGCTCAGTCGAAGAGGACGACCTTCCCAGAATGGAGGAGGACTGGTCTTCGGTCAAGGGTATATGAGTAGCTGTGTTCCCCTGCTAGAACCTCCAAACAAGCTCTCAAAGAACAACCTCTCCTCCTTCTATCCTCTGTGACAGGATCACTTCTGTTTTGTTACTGTGCACACCAGCCTGACTCTGGCTTTGCCTCCCACTGCCCTAGGCATGTTGGAATTACAGATGCATGTGCTATTTTGTGCCCAGCCTTACCCTTATGTGGTCACTAGGAGGATGGAACGTGGTTCAGCAGGCTTGCAAGTTTCCTTAACTGCTGGGCTATCTTCCTAGTCCCTCATCTATTTAACTCTAAAATAAACTTTAGTTTAAATATGTTTTTATCCGGTGATTAAAATAAGTATGTATTACAGTATAATAAAATTCATCTTAAAAGTATTGGGATATTTAGTATCCAAATTTAGAGCAAATATCTAAGGAGCTATTAAAAAGTTCCTCACTATATAGTATATTACACATTCTCAAGGATACACACTACCTGGGACATACTGTGAGAACTTTTCCAGGAATATGTGAGTACACAAACATACACACCTAGTCAATACACATTCTCCATCTTAGGGGAGTGTATATCTGCATGGAGGAACAGTGTATTCAGCACTATACTTAGCTTGCATTCATTCAGCATGCTAATAACATGCATAATAGAAGCATACAGAAAAGCATTACCACCTTTATTTTCTTGTGAAAATATAATTCCCAAGAGACAGAGCATTAAAACTGAATAATTTGGTAGTGGGCGCACATACTTAGTAGTAGCAACTAAACATGTGAAATAAAAAGTGGACCCACCTCATCACGATAACATGTCTATCTATCCCGTGCATAATGCTAAGCTTTGAAGATTTATCAGAGCACTTGGAAAGTGAAGCATTTAAATTCCCCCAACTTCACACAAAGACTAAAATGGGAAGTTTGATGCCTTTAAGTTGAATATGGCTTTATAGCTCATTGACAGCTACAGAGTCAGACAAAATCCCCATACTATAGTTATACCTAAAGTCATGAGTGCTCCAAGTAGAAGCCATCCAGCTTGGGTACGCTGTAACGACAGTCTGCTATTCTGGGCAGCAGTTCTTAAAAGATCTTCAGCAATACTAACTACCATCTGCAAGAGAAGTTTAGACTTGAATTTAATTTGAACAAGTGCAAGAAATCAAACAAGAAAATAGACAGCTTGTATTCTTGATTTAAAAAGTAGTAGTCCTTGCAGGTATTGCTGTTGACATGTTCCCAAAGTAGCAACATCAAAATGCAGGAATGACTCCAAGGAGAACCAGGACAGCATGGTGGTCAGAGAAACTCTAGCCTCAGGCTGCCTGGGTCTATCTCCTAACTCTGTCATTGACTAGCTTTCTAACTTGGGGCAACTTAACCTTTTTGCCTTAGTTCCCTCACTCTTTCCAGGATTAAGTTAATAGAGTACTCAGAACAGTACAAGCCCATGTAACTACCTAACAAATCCTATTATTATTGGCACTATGTGTCAAACTCCTATGATGCACCCGCCTTTAAACTAATCTGACAGAGGTTATAGTCTATACAGATGCCATGAAAGAGAAAAGAATGAGACACAAACTACAGCATATGATTCACTGCTAACACAGTATTGCAGAAGCAATGACAGCAAAGGAAAAGCAGACGTAGAATGAGTTTTGAAGAGATTTCAGGAAGGACATTGAACTTGGGCCTCTCAGCAGACTTAAGTTTGGTACAGATAAGCAAGAAGTGTTAATGCAAGAAAGGCCTGGAGGCTGAAGGAGGTGTGGGGAGAAGCAAGAGCACTAAAGTGAGCAGAGCAGTCGGAAGTCAGGGTGAACAGATTATGTTTTACTCTGAATGTCAGGTAGCCAGCCCCTAAAGACCTCGGAACACAAATGGGAAGCACTGTGTCACACAGGAAGACAGAAGCTTAGATTCTGCAAGAAATAACTATGTACATCAGAATGAACGGACCCAAGCATAAATAATGTCAAGAAAAAGGAAGAATTTAAAAGTCTAGCCCCCCGTCTGCCTAAGTTGCAAGCAGTATTTATATAAACACTTTGGATTCCTAAGAAGAAAATTCTGACAGTGACATAAAGCACAGAAAGAACAGGAGGAAAAAGGTAACTAGTCATTAAAATCACTTAATTTTTAAAAAACTTATTGATAGCTTCCATAATTATACACAAAAAAAAATTATGATTCCTTCTCCTCTCCCATATTGCTTCCCCCCTCTGAATTAGTCTCTGTTTTGTTTTGGTGTCATTATCTTTTCCTCCCATTATGTGTAGGTATTATCAGGCACTGTGAAATCATGAACATCAAGGCCATTTTGTATCTGGAAGTTTGCGCTGTAAGAAGTCCTACCCTTCCTTTGGCAAAATCACTTAATTTTTAATTATTGCCAAAATATCAAGCATAACAATAAAATATTCTCCTGTCATAACAATGCAAACATTCATTTCTAAGACTAAAAGAATGCCAGGCACAGCTGCACACACCCATAGTCCCAGCTACTCAGAAGGCTGAGGCGGGAGGATTGCTTGAACCCAGAAGTTCAAGCCCAGATTGGGCAACTCAGCAGGACATATACACACATCCACACATAACACACACACACACACACACACACACACACACACACACACACACACACTTACCTAAAGGATCTGAATTTTAAATAATCATGAAGTTATTTTTCCTTTAAATTATAGCATGATACTATATCAGACAAAACCTATTTTATTCTTATGTTAGAATAAAATATCCAATTTTAGCTACGGTCTTTTAACTATATTTCAACTACATCCTACATTTCCATCATGATACTGTGATCTGATGACCCAGTTCAACATTAAACACAGCAGAGTTCCACCTGAGGCATCACAAAGCCAGGACCTCTGTCATACCTTTCCTTTGGCATGAGGAATGCCCAGAGGACACTGATGAACACCACCTAACAGAGCAGCCATGGCAAAGCTGTATCCGCTAACAGCTTCCGGTGACGTCTTTAAGTTGTTGAGCCGTTCTGCACACCTGTCCAGAAACGGTGTCAACTGGAAAGGCAGGGCCACAGCCACACAGCGCAGGCACCAGGCGGCTGCCAGCCGGGCAGCCATGCTGGGGTGAAGCAGCACAGAAGTCACGATCTCCAACAGTCCTAGAAAGGAAATTCACTGAAAGAAAGTGATTTCAGAAACCAAGAGACTATGTACAATGTGGTAATTAAAATAATAATCACCATAATGTCACAGCTTCCCAGCTCTCCCCCAAAGCACACGTGGGGTATGTGAAAGGGACATAGTCCACAACTGTATCCAATGAAGTAGAGAAGTTGATATAAAATTAAAGTCTTCAACACATTTTGGCCAATTACAAACAATTCTCATGGCTATTTGTGATTTTTTCCCAAATTTTCTTTCAGTATTTAATTCAATATTGCCTATCACAGTGAAGAGTAACATAAGTAAAAGCCAGTTATGGTAAGTAACAATCAGGAGTTAATTTTCAATCCCACACTTGACTATGAGACCATCCCAGCCAGAAATGAATGTCGTACCTAGGGACGCTTCCTGGATAAGAGGAGAGGCGGTGGCATTCAGGCTCTGCACCAAGCTGCCGAGCTCCTGGAGGGCACAGACCATGACATGCTGGCTCGCTGCAATGTCGGCTGCCCCCGCTTTGTTTTCACTGCTGGTATCATTCACTACTGCCTCTGAAACACAACACCATGCCTCAGGTATAGGTGAAATGAATTGTGATACTGTTTTGTCTTCATTGTTTGTATTTTTATGCACACCATTTGACACTTGTATGCTAAAGCTCTGTACTTAGTAGAAAACTTGTATAAGTACTGTTGAATTTGGGTGTGGTGGCACATGCCTATAATCTCAGCACTTGGGATGTGGAGGGAGAAGGATCAGGAGTTCAAAGTTATTCTTAACTACATAAAGAGTTTGTGGCCAGCCTGAGCTACATGAGACCCTATTTTGTGTATTTCAAAAAACCACAAATAGAAAACAAAACACTCTTGAATGACTTCAGGGCAATGCTGAAATCCATGCTGCACACACTTGACTGTTGCAAGGAATATGAGTTCAGTTTAGGAGCAGCAATCGACAATGGTTTACAAGAGCAGAGGGGAAGGGAAGGATGTGGCCCAGCAGGAGAGTGTCCGCCTGGCATGGGCAAGGTCTTGGGTTCTATCCCTAGCACTGCAAACCCTAAGCAAACCACCAACAGAAGCAGAAGTGAGGAGAAGGAAAGGCCCAAATAGCAATTTATGTCAACTCTGTGATGTGGGGCAAGACACTCCACTTTTCTGCCTCAAGCTCCTCACCTGGTGTGTGCCTATCTCAGAGTTCGATGGTGACTAAGCAACCAAACACTTTACCCCATCCTTGGCCAGGTGTCAAGATCAACAAATTTAAGTAGTTGTTACTGTTACTTTGTCACCATCATTATTGCTATTTCAAGTGTTCCAAAATATTGGAGGCATCATTGTCAAATTACTGTCCAGAAAGTGGATGTATAAGGAAAGTGTATCTAGAACTTACTGGAATAAGTTCCTCTTTCCTGTCACTTCCTGCCACCATTGGATTTAACTCTGCATTTAGGATTTTTTGTTTTGTTTTGTTATGTTTTTTAATTTTTTATTGTCCATAATGAGTTACATTGTTTAGTGGACCAACAATGAGTTGTTATCCCCAATTCCTCATTGCCCCCCCTTCCCTATTACCAGTCAGCTGGATATCCTCCTTCATGGGTCGTCTGTATCAGTCTTTGTGGTAGGGGACCATGGATAGCCTAGTATTCAGCCGGGTTCACCTGACTTTTGAGGTAGGGTCTCACTCTAACCCAGGGTGACCTAGAATTCACTGTGTAGTCTCAGGGTGGCCTTGAACTCATGGCCATCTTCCTAATTCTGCCTCTGAGTGCTGGGATTAAATATGTGTGACACCACACCCGGCTGCATTAATCTTTTTTTTTTTTTAAATCAAATAGGTAATCTACAACCATAAAAAAAATCGTTAAGTGACAGTAAAATTTTGACACTTTTTGCTTTCACTATGAATTGATAATAAAATACGAATAATTGACTATAATAGATTAATAAATTCTGGCCTATAATTAAATACCACTTTTCTTCTTCAATGTTTCTGCCCTGGAGAATGCATGAACTGCCTTTGACTATTAAGCTATACCCTCCCTAACACAGGAGTTATCTGCATCTGGCTTGCTATTATTTTACTCATAATTTGGCCCAGTATTTCTGACACACAAACACTTTTTCAATGAGTCAAAGTACAATATTTTCCAAGTTATGACTATACGGTGGATTACTGTTTAAGAATATTTAACATTCAATACTTCATTGATTCAAGGACCCTCTAATTCAAAATTAATAATTTTTAATTAGTCTTAACATTTAAAAATGGATGGTAACTTATAGTAATTGGTAATATATTGATAATAAAATTATAAATCTACTTTTGTTAATGTTATACAATAATTAAGTACATCTATTATATATTTCTTTTTAAAAATTAATTTGTTCCCAGAAGGCAGTTAGTGTAGTGCTGGAAGGCACTGCACAGGCTGCCAGGGGAAACTGATCAACGACAGCTGGAATAGACAGAGACGATTGACACGAAACACAATCTGCGGCCATGAGCAGGCTGACCACACCTCCTACTGGGAGGGAACAGCGAACCAACAAAGGAGCACTTGGTGTAATGGAGGAGCCTCGGCTTGGGGGAGACAATCAACAGCTTTCAAATTCGACCAATTTTCCACTCAGTGAGGGGGACCCCTTGTTTGGAACTAGAGATTCAGGGCGATAGGCACCGGATCTCGTACTTTTGGGCTCCCAAAACAAGATGCACTATGGGAGCGAGTGACTGGGAGACTACTAAAAATAGAATCTAGGTAATCCAGAATTGTGTATATTTGTTAACCTACACTGATCTCACTCTCCGATGGAGATTGTGTTTGTATTTTTCAGGATGCAGCGAGAGAGCTGGGCCCATCTAACCCTACCAACCAACTGTAGGCCGATAGCTGAGATTCCGGCAAAAGAGGACCCACCACAGTCATATCGTGGAGGATCCAAATGAAACCCCGCAGAGAATGACGGGATGAACAAGGGGCCCACAGCCACAGGATAAGCCAGTGAGACAGAAACCAATGATTTCGACACAAAGACCTCTAAGCTCACAAC
>PVHP010026561.1:0-24423 GCA_004024765.1 Zapus hudsonius | reverse complement strand
AACCATGTAACTGAGGACAGCAGGTACCTGTACACCTGTACACACCTGCAGGAAATGAGAGCCTGGAAGGGCATGGAAGCTGACCTTAGCACTGAGCAGGGGGTGGTCACACCCTGGTAACTTACAATAATAGGCAGATGCCAAGACTAGCTGTTGAGGGAAGCAGAAGACAGGATGTAAGGGTGTACAATTTAGGAGGTGCCAGCACCCAGTACCCACAGCCAACCAACATACAGGGAAGGCAGGGAAGGCGGCTGTCTTCATTGAATAAAATTTTCTTTGAAGGCAGGTTAATCTATACATTCAATAAAAACATCAAAAGAATGTCACTCCAAGGCAGGCAGGCAGCTGATAAGATGTTATCTGGAGGCCTTCTGTTACTCTTGGCAAGCCCTCCTGTAGAGTCAACTCAGCAGGTGACAACTTGGGGCAACACTTTACCTTCAGGTTTGCCCGCGGCCAAGCCCAGTGTGAGTGTAAGAAAGAATGAATGGTCTGACCTTTTGCCATCAAAGGTGAGTCAACAGGAATGCCTATCACACAGTGACAACTTCTCAGCGGCCAGCTCACCCTCTGACCTTCCTTCCCTCTTGAGGGTGGCGTCTCTAGGTGCCCCTAGACCACCAAATCTCTCTCTGCAAGCATCCACAACATCCCCAACAAGGGCTGACACCCCACCAACTGAAAAAAAAATCCACGGATGGGCAGCTTCGCCCCATGAGACACCCCCCCCAAACAGGTGTATGTCCAGCCAGGGAAGTCCTCCACATCAGACTTTTCTCCACTCATGCCTGGCATCCCCAAGTGTCCCAGAGAGCGTGGACAGTCCTCAAATACCTGGAGGCTCTGGAAGGGGTCAGGTCACTGTTCATAATGTCATCTGTCCCCACGTCTACCTCTGCGAGTTCCCCTTCAGTACAAAGCCATGCACTGGGCTGGACTAGCCACAGCAGGACCAGAGTGGACACTCGCGCCACGCACCCCACCCTCGCAGACTCACTCTTTAAAATCCTTTGACAATTGCCCTCGAAGTCCAGGGCCCACTGGTTGAGCGCGCAGGTAGCCACGGTCACCTTCCGGCCCATCCTGGCTGCAGACGCTGGACAGACTGGTGGGTACCGCTGTCCCCCTAACTTGGACGGCTTGTCCCAAGGCCTGTGTCCAGACCCCCACTCTCACCCCGGCGCCCCAACCCACGCGAGCCACTTCCGGGGCTCCCCTCTCCACGCCACGACCGTCCACGGAGAGCTCCGCCCTCGCCACGCCCACCCAGAGCTCGCAGGGCGGGGGAGGACTCAGGAGCAGCCTGCGTTAAGCCCCGCCTCCTGACCTCTTGCCACGCCCCCCGAGGGGAGGGGGTGCTCTCGCTGCGCCTGCGCAAAGAGGAGACCGCGAAGCTTTGGCTGAGCCTGGACCCTGGGCGCGCAGAGGGAAGCGGCCTGGCGTTATGATCCAGCCCCAGCTTCACTTTAGTAAAAGGGTCCAGCTCACCACCAAAGGCATGGCGTATGTTCCAGCACCTTCCAGCCCGCAAAAACCCAGTGCGCGCCCACCCCTCGGCCCACAGCCCCAGGGTCCCGTGCATGCGTTCTGCGTGTGCTGACTGCTGGGTGGGATGGATGCTCCCACTCTGCCAGGGGCTTCGCTTCTCTTGGTGTCTTCGTCCGCCCAGGCCAGGAATACTATTTTTTAAAAAAATAAAATTAATAACTGTCTCACCATTAATGTGGGTTTAATGCTATTATCAGATGAGCACTTGTTTCCAAGGTTCTTTCCTCTTTTATTTTTAATTTGAGACAGGTTCTTTTGTGTAGCTCAGGCTAGCCTCCAACTTGCTTTGTAAGCAAGGATGATCTTGATCCTTCTGCCTCCACCTCCCGAGTACTGGGCACTGGTTTTATGTGGTGCTGGGGATTAAATCCAAGTCCTCCATATCAAGCTAGATAGGCCAACGGAGATATATACTTAGCTCCAGTTTCCACATTTGAGTTACTTCTGCCCATTTATAAAGTAATGCTTTTCAATGCATGTTCTTGACAGGTTTTTAAAAAATATTTTTATTGTGCCAGGCATGGTGGTGAATGCCTTTTATTCTTGCGCTTAGGGAGGCAGTGGTAGGAGGATCACTGTGAGTTGGAGGACAGCCTGGGACTACAGAGTGAGTTCCTGGTCATCCTGGGCTAGAGTGTGACCCTACCTTGGGAAAAAAAAAATATATATATATATATACACATTTTTTAATTTTATTTGTGAGCAGAGGGAGCTAAGGGATGTACCAGAGCCTCTAGCAAGAGAGAGTCAATGGGTGCACCAGGGCCTCTGCCACGGCAATCTCCAGATGCATGTGCCACGTTGTGCATCTGGCTTTATGCAGGCACTAAGGAATTGATTAATTCCGAGCCAGCAGGCTTTGCAAGCAAATGTCTTTAACCACTGAGCCACCTCGCCAGTCTCGCAAGAACTTCTTTATGTGTTCATTTATCCAATACCAATACCCTCTTCATGGGGTCTCTCACCCTCTCCTTGGGGTCTCTCACCATGGCCTGGATCCCTGATTGTATCCCAGGGTTTTAAAGGATGTTGTTGATGTTACTGAAGTTGTTAGGCTCACAGCCCTGGCTCTGGTAGCCCTATCAGATGGGGTCAGCCACCTGTCCTCCGCAGGCCAATTAAAGACACAATAGTGAAAAGCGAAGGAGATTTACTCACTGAGGACCCATGACCTCCCAAAGTCCATCTTTAGGGTCTTGACAAGAGGGCTAGGGGTTTTTGATTGTTTTGAGGTTTGGGTTTAAACAGAAGGCCAGAGGAGGGGTGTGCATAGCTAAGTAGTCCTGGCCAAGGCGTGGTTCTGACCCACCACTGTCTGGTTCCAGTGTCTCCTACAAGGTGGTCTGACAGGTTGTTGGCACTGTCTGAAATCTCTTCCTGGCTGACACCAGGCTTCAGTTCTTTTCTTTCTTTCTTTCTTTTTTTTTTTGTTTGTTTTTTTGTTTTTTTGAGGTAGGGTCTTGCTCTAGTCCAGACTGACCTGGAATTCACTCTGCAGTCTATAGTCTCAGGGTGGCTTTGAACTCATGGCGATCCTCCTACCTCTGCCTCCGGAGTGCTGGGATTAAAGGTGAGCCCCACCACGCCAGGCCTAGGTTTCAATCTTTTCACCAGCATGAGACTCCTGGGGAAATCCAGTCATTATGTCAAGAGTTGGATAGCTGAAGGAAAGGGTACTGGTGTCTTCAGAATACCTGGGATCTGAGGCAGGTGGATGGTGGCTAGGACTGGGGTGATGTTCAAATCCCAGATTTCCGTCATTTCACCAGTCCTAGGAAGAGGCATGCAGATGCCTTTACTAGGAGGTGTTGTGGAATCTGCAGTTAGAGGGAAATGAGAACGAGAACAAGGGGACAAGAGACACGTGCAATATGGCCACCTGCTCTCAGCTGTTGCATGCAAGGCTCAGCTATGTCAATATTTCTGAATACTTGACTTTTTCTAAACAGCAGACGAGAGGGGGAAGAGGTCTCTATGAGGGACACAGAGAGAGATGTACCCCTGAGATGTGCTCATCAGGTCTGTCAGGTGGGAAGGGTTCAGCAGACACCCCCAGTGCCCACCTCCCCTTCA
Organism: Zapus hudsonius; assembly: GCA_004024765.1. Taxonomy (NCBI): domain Eukaryota; kingdom Metazoa; phylum Chordata; class Mammalia; order Rodentia; family Dipodidae; genus Zapus; species Zapus hudsonius. The sequence goes on along the minus strand of PVHP010026561.1, from coordinate 20,799 downwards.
CCCGAGGGGACAGCTCGGTGGGACTTTCTTCTCACTGGAGCTTCCCCACGGGGCTGTCCCATAGAATCTGGGCTTGCACTCTGGCGGAACTTGAAACCGTGCGCTCCTCTCTGCTTCTTCACGCCCATCCCTGAGCAGGCGGCACCCCAGGGCTCTCAGCACCCAGCCCGGGGAGTCCCCTCGCTGACCTGTCACGCTCAGGGAGTCCCTGCTGGGGATTTTTTTTTTTTCCTCTTGGGTATCACTTCTCACCGTGGACACCTAGACGCTGATGACGTGTTCACCGAGTACCCCTCCCCCGCAGAATCTGGACACACCAGGTGCTCCATAACCCGTGAAACCCTGCAGAGAAGACCCAAGAGAGCTGGCCATCCAGCGAGAGGATGACCTGCGCGGCCCTTCCACGCGTGTCCCCACTCCTTCCCGGGCGCCCCAGCCTGGACCAGACCCCGGGCTGGGCGGGGCCACCTGCTGTCTATCTCCCGCTCGCCGCCACCCAGTTGGTGCTCCCGGTGGGCCCGGAGTCAGCTCACTGCTTTAACCAATCGTAGGTGGCAGACCACGATGTCCAGCTCCGATTGGTCGTCTAGCATCATATGTCATCCCAGGGGTGGGTTCAGGGTGGACCCACGGGGCGGCCGGGTTGACTTTATCTCTAAGCCCGCGAGAGTGTCATCGGGAAGAACCCGGAGCGCAGGTGACGGCGGCGGACACCCGGATGCACAGGTGAGGTCGACGGGAGCTCTCCGATCGGGGTGAGGGACTGTGCATAGGTGAGGGAGCTGTGTGGCAGGAGTGGGGCGTGTGTGCAGGGGTCGTGTGCACAAGTGAGGCCGCCGCGAGCTCCGGTGGGGGAGGACGTGTGCACAGGTGTGGGGTCGTGTACACAGGTGAGGAACCTGTATGGCAAGAGATGGGAACTTGTGTGCAGGCAGGCATGTGCCCAGATGAGAGGGTCATGCGCGCAGCTTGGGGTGGGGATGGGGGAGATGGGTCCCCAGGTGAGGGGGACATGCACGGTGGGCACCTGGGAGGGTAGGCAGTGTGTAAGCAGTTGCAGAAGTGGACCCTCTCTGAGATCGGATGGGCCTGTGAGTTGGAGAAGAGAGCCCACAGCACGAGGAAGGCCTAGCACCCAGGTGAGGGGATGCGGATGCCCAGGTGAGGAAGGGCAGATGTAGGGGTGCTCCTTGGTCCACCCTACTACCTCAGAGTATAAACAACTTGCTGAATCTCTTTAATTGCATTTGGACTCGCCTTGTTTCTTCTCAGGAGATCTGTGGACTGGCTAGATAGAGTGGGGGTCCTGAGGAGCCCTAGGCAGAGACAGGCCAGGCTAGGCTATGGGAGGGTTGCAGAGTGAGAAGTAAAACAACCAAACACCATGAATTTTTGATTATAGCGTACTCCGGAGGAACCTCTGCTCCAAAAGCAAACAAGAAGGAGCTGTAAATGGTGGTCTGCGTGCCACGCAGAGGTGTGCGGGGTGTGATGAGGCAAAACCAAGTTGCAAAACAATTTGATTCCAGCCAGGTTTGGGGCAGAAAGCAAGAAGGGAGAATGGCTGTGTCTAGGCCTCAGTGTGTGATGCAATCTGGAAGAGTGAGGATGCCTGCTGATGCATCCAAGAAGGAAGGAGAAATAAGTTTTTTTGTTGTCACATCTGATTTGTGTTTTGGAACTTGTGAAAGGCAGAAAGCCCATCAAGAGTACAGTTGACTCTGGAGAATCAGCGATTGGCGTCTCTGGTCACTTCCTTCCATGTGGGGTTCATACCTGTTTCTTGGTGATCTCAAAAACTTTCAGTCCCCTGCAGGGACTCCCAACCTTTCTAGGTTACCCAGCCCCCCAGAGTTAGGTGGGAGCTCTCTTGTGCTGAGAGGTTAAGGGGGCCTCCATGTGGGTCACCCCCTCAATCTTGGTTAGGGTGGTTTTGCAGACTTCAAGGGGTAATTACAAGCCTTAGGGAGGGACATAGGTAGAAAAATGAAAGGAAAACTCCAGGATCACTCCAAGATCAGGAAGGATTGAGGAAGGAAGTGGGGTACAAATGACTTCACTGATGCCTGTTAGAGACAAATGTATTGTTCTATCAATTATTATATAGACACATGGCTATTGGAAAATGTAGGAAAATAATAGAGCCAAAACCAAACACTAATATTCCTAACACTGTCACAGACGTGTCCAACCTTTTTTTTAAACGTTTTTATTGACTTAAAATTATATATATTAACACAACAATATGCTTATTAGCCAATGAATCCAGGATGACATTCCCTTTTATGCATTAGTTATTCTCCCCCCAAAATTATTTATTTATTTGTAAGCAGAGGGGGGTGGGCACACCAGGGCCTCTAGCCACTGCAAACAAACTCCAGGTGCATGTGCCACTTTCTGCATCTGGCTTATATGGGTACTGGGGAATTGAACCCAGGTCCTTGGGCTCTAGAGGCAAGTGCTTGAATCACTGAGCCATCTCTCCAGGCCTGGCAGAACTCCAACCTTTTGATACTGTGACTTGCGAACATGTCAATTGAGTTATCAAAAATTATCACAAAAAAATCTTACTTACAGTACAGTGTGTGTGTGTGTGTGTGTGTGTGTGTGTGTGTGTGTGTGTGTGTGTGTGAGAGAGAGAGAGAGAGAGAGAGAGAGAGAGAGAGAGAGAGAGAGAGAGAGAGAGAGAGAGAGAGATCAGGCATCTTCCTCCTTAGTTTTTGTTTCTTTTTGAGACTGGGTCTCACTGAACTCATCAGTTCAGAGAGACAACCCAGACCTCATCAGTTCAGAGATTCAAGCTAGCCTTCAGGTTGTGGAGATCTTCCCATCTCCACCCCCACCATGCTAGGATTACTGGGACATGCCACCACACCTTGCTTTTACGTGGGGGCTGGGGACCTGAATTCAGGTCATCATTTTTTGCATGGCAAGCACTCTCCTAACTGAGCCATCTCCCTGGCCCTACAATTTTGTGTTGGCCCTCATAACCAGTTTGGGGCATGCGGGCTGGACATGAGTAGTCTAAGGTTTGGGCATGTAGCTTTCTAGTCTTTTAGGTTATCTAGTGGGTGGCAGTTTGTCTGTCTTCTGTGACAAGGGAGGGGCTTTTTTCTTTGGATACCTGTAGAACCAGCTTTTCTTTCTCACACAGTATGGGTATATCACTGGGATCTGATTTTTCTGCCAGCTATTCAGTGTTTTTGTTATTTTTTAAAACATATTTTTATTTATTTGTGAGCAGATAGAGTGAGTATGGGCACACCACAGAGGCCTCTTGCCACTGCAAACAAACTCTAGTCTGCCTGCTACACTTTGTGCATCTGGCTTTACATGGGTACTAGGGAACCGAACCTGGGCTGCCAGTCTTTACAGTCAATGCCTTTAACCACTGAACCATCTCCCCAGCCTTGTTTTTGTTATTTTGTATGTATAGCTGTATGCAAGGGCACCATGGAAGTCTACCATCTCACAGGGGTGGAGGGGAACGACAACTCCTACCTTCACACATTCCCAGTATTCCCTTTTTCATCTTACAATGCGATGCCCTAGGTCTGAGGAGTGAGCTCAGTTGGTAATGTGCTTGCCTTGCAAGCATGAGGACCCAAGTTCAATCCTTAGAGCCCATGTACAAATGCTGGACATGGTGGTGTATGCCTGTGATCCCAGCTCTGGGGAGGTGGAGACAGGAGGCCAGCCAGTCTAGCCTAATTGGTGAGATCCAGGCCTTGAATTATAAATAGGTGGATCGTGTTCCTGAGGAAGAACACCTGAAATTGTCCTTTGGCCTCCACACACGTGTGTGTGTGTGTGTGTGTGTGTGTGTGTGTGTGTGTGTGTGTGTGTATCTGCACACATGCTTACAAATTCAGTACCATGCCTGACAGTAGGAAACCTCCTGCTGTTCCTGGGACGTCCCAGCCAAACAGATGTGTTCCTACATGGAACCCGAGTTTGCTGTCACCATCATCCTCTTTCTGGCTTCTACTTCACCGCCACTCAGAGTATCACAGAAGGTGGAATGCTAGTCCCAGCTCTGTCCCCATAGGCCTTTATTAGCATTCAGTAAGTTGCTTGGCCCCCTTCCTCTTTCCTAGTGTCCTCATCTGTAAAATGCTAACTCAGATGGGCTGAGTACCTGCAGAGCTGAATAAATAGTAGCTCTTGATGGACAGGCTGTCTTAGGCAGTAATGGTCCATGGTAGCTTCCGTACTGATACTTTGCTGCTGAGCCTGACTCCCTTTCCTGGCAGAGATCCAGTGGGAATAATGTCACATGCCCACCAAGGCCTGGTTGAGAAGGGGCAGTTTAACTTCTGCTTTGTGTGCAGACCTTTCCTGGTATTGCCTCCAGACCACTGTGTTGTGAGAAGGCCATGTAGCTCACACAGGGGACCATGGTAGGAGCGTCCCAGCACCTGCTGCTCCAGTGCACAGCTCAGGGGACGCCCCAGCAACCCTGCCATCTGAGCCATAGCCCTTAACCCCTCTTTGTCCAAATTCCCAACCTGTGGAAACGGTGAAAGCCTTGTTTTAATAAAAGCCATAGTTCTTGAGTAACTTTGGCATCTTTGTGTCCCCTGCAGGGTGCTGTTTGATGTGTTGACAAGGACCAAAGAGGCCTTTGGGGACTCAAGAGCCTGGATGTTTTGAACACCAGCCCAAAAAGGAAAATTTCTGCTCTAAAAATACTTCCATCAGGATTAAAGGTAGGTGGGTTGTACACAGCCCTTGAACGTGGGCATACACGATCACATTATTACTTGAAAAACTAGGAACGAATCGGTACAACAAACCAACATGTGTCATCTGTCTGGGACTCTTTGGAGTAAGGGCCCATTTTCCTCTCTGCCCAGCCACCTTGGGAAGGCTGCTCTTTACTGTCGTCACAGAGTTCAGTCCTGTGACAGAAGGTGTGGTTGCTGGCATGAAGTTCAAGTTAACAAGACATCTACTTGTTTGTAGAAGATGCATGCTCTTGGCTTGTGTGGTGGCTCCTGCCTGTAATCCTAGCAATTGGGAGGCTAAGACAGGAAGAACTTGTGAGTTCTAGCTAGGCTAGCCTGGACTACAGAGTGAGGCTGTCTCAAAATCACCTTCTAATAATTCCTAGTTTTGTGGTTGCCTATTATCTAGATTTTGCAATTTTCTAGAATGTTAGCTAATCAGGCTAAGATTGGTGTCAGGCATTGTCTCCTTGGGGGCTTATCAATGAGTCGGGGCAAGAAGAATGCTCGTCCCCTCTGCTCTGCCTTCCACAAGACAGATGGGCACATGGACCAGGCTTGATATGATTGGTGTGAGGACTTGGCAAGTTTGCTTGTGAACAGAAATGGGTTGTAGACCAAGCTGGATTATTTTTGCTCAGCAAGCAGTGTGACAACCTCCGGGGAGCCAGACCGTCGGAAGCAGGTTGGCATGCATAATCCATGTGTCAGTGTCCCCAAGACCAGGATTTCTGGAGGGCTAGTGCTTCTCAGAGGTAATTTTCCTTTGTACACAGCTTTTCTGCCCATGTGAGAAGGGTGACAGCCATGACCAAGCTTTGAACTCTCCATGCTGCCTTTTAGTTAATTTGGTTATGTGTGCATGTGTATTTGTGCATGGATACATGTGTGTGTGAATGAATGTGTACATGTATGTGAGTGTGGGGGTCGCTCCTTGGGTGCCGTCTACCTTTCATTCCATTGAGATAGGCTTTTTTGTTGGCCTGGAGATCATTAAGTTGGCTAGGCTGGCTAGCCATTGAGCCCCAAGGATCCTCCTGTCTCTGCCTCCCCAGCATACAAGCATATGTACATGCAATATTTTTACATGGGTTCTGGGAATTGAACAAAGGTCTTCATGCTTACAAAGCAAGTACTTTACTGACTGAGACATCTCCCCAGGCTTCTACCCTGCCTTTTACATCTCAGTCTACGCTATGAGCTTCTATTTGGTTGAGTTAATGTGACTGCATTTCTCTGGTGTAGAATGAAAATGACTTTCATCATGAAAGATTTTTACATGAATGCCAATTTTTATTGCAGTAATTTATGCTCATAGTGTGGGGCCTAGGGAATTGAACTCAGGTCCCCAGTGCCCTCATGCTTGTGGCAAGTGCTGCTACCCGTTGAGAGAGACATCTCCCCAACCATGACTTGCTATTTCCTGGAGTTATCAGTTACTTCATTAAAAAAAATTCTATTTTATCTATGAGAGAGAGAATATGAATATGGGCAAGCCAGGGCCTGTTGCTGCTGCAAATGAACTCCAAACATATGCACCACTTCGTGCGTGTGGCTTTACGTGGGGCTTGGGGAATCAAACCCCGGCCAGCGGGCTTTGTAAGCAAGACCTTTTAACCACTGAGCCATCTTCCCAGAACAGTTGCTTCATTTTTTCTATGTCCTAAGCTGTCTCTGTATCTTATCATTGACTTTGTTCTGAATGTTCTTACAGAGCTGTCTTGGATGTCAGTAATTTTCTACACACTTAAACACAGTGAAATTGATCACTTTCAGTTCTCCTCTCACAGCTATTTACCTTATACCAGTATGCTTGGTTTCTGTTTGGCTAGCTGGGTAGCCACCATCCTGGGGCTTTTGCTTTTCACTGGACGTTTCCTTAGCAGCTCTTTCAGATCCCTAGTTTTCTGGTCCTGTGTCATTTTCTCCATGTAGTAATTAGCCTGGAAATAAAATTTCTAATCAAGAAAAGTTTCCTGCAGCAGAGGGGATAGATTAGTCGATAAAGTTCTTACCTCACAAGCCTAAGTACCTGAATTCCATTCTTAATACCCATGTAAATGCTGGGTGTGATGGTGCATGCCTGCAATCCTAGCCCTGGGCATGTGGAGACAGGATAGGACCTCTGGAGCCGTCTAGCCCAATAGGGGAGCTCCAGGTCAATGAGAATACTGTGGTAAAAGAGACAGATGGTGACCTCTGACCTCCAGTCACATGTGGACACACATACATGTGCAAAAATAAGTTTCTTTCAGAATTGTGCTGACTGCCTTCTGGCATCCAGTTTACTCTTAAGTCCAAGTCTCCTGTAGTCCTTAGTCCTGTTTTACTCTGATGACTTTGATGTATGTTTATGTGTGTGCCGATGCTCATGCTCTGTGTGTACACATATGGAGGCCAGAGGAGAGCATTGGTTCTTTTCTTGAGACAGAGTCTCTCACTGCATCTGGGGCTGCCATTTTTCGGTTAGACTGGTGGACCAATGAGCCCCAAAGATTCTCCCATCTCTGAATGCCTTGACTTGAAACCTGGGGAAAAGTCACTTAACATTGACTGGTGAGGGACAGTCAGACACTTGTAAACACACACTAGGCAGAAGAAGTAGTGAATCATATTCAAGTAAAGATCCCCAGATGGAGAGGCAAGAATGAGGTAAGCTGAGCTGGTCACTGATGGGAGAAGGAACAGGATGAGCAAAGCCAGGCATGGGACAGTTGGAGGGAAGTGCAGGCTGGCTCAGGAGAGATAGCTCAAGGCAGGGTCATCTCTTCCCCTCTTGGGGACAAGGTATTGAAAAGGTATATTAAGTATAAGGGAGGCCAGCCCTATGAGGCCTCCACAAACCCTGGTGGATGTGGTGGGGAGAGCTGGGGTCTGTAGTTCTGGAATAAGCTAAGCTCCTTGTCTCTCCTTCCCTCAGGGCCCGATGGCTACGAAATCCCAGCCCAACACTACCAGACCCAAGAGTCCTAGTAGCACCGCCAATGGCAAGGTTGAGACTCAAGGACAATGGGGCCGTGCCTGGTAAGGGTCTCACCCTTCTTCTTAGTTAATAACATAAATTGGGGTGTCAGAGGGTTTTAGCCTTGGGGATGTTCTAGATGTATAAAAAGGTCTTTTTTATTGTCAAGACACATGAAAGGCAAGTTGTTTCCCACTTTATGAAGTAAGGAGCAAAGAAGAAACCAGACATTGTTTCAGGTTGACTGTCCTTTATCTGAAATGCTTTGGGGCCAGAAGTATTTCACACTTCTGATATAATTGCACATGGAGATATTTGCATAAAAGTTATGAAATATTTTAGGAAAGGAACCCAAATCAAACTGTGAAATTCATGTGTATTTAAAAACACCTCATCTGCATGGCCTGAAGGCAATTTGTTGCAATATTTCCTGTGCACCTGTTTTGAATTCACTAGTCCTGTAAGAGTAGGTGTACGAATTTTCCACTGTAGTATCATGCACGGCTGAAGGAGTTCCATATTTTTCCAGGCACGGTAATGCAGGCCTCTGATGCCAGCTAGCACTTGGTATTTGAGGCAGGAGAATTGTTGTGAATTCAAGGCCAGCCTGGGTTGCATAGTGAGACCTTGTCTCAATAAAGTAAAATAAAAAAAGGAAAAAGACAAACAAAAACTGTTAGTTTTTCAGGTTTGGAATTCTCAGCAAACAATGGAGGCTGTGGACCTAAGGCTACTTGGAGCCCCTGGTACCAGCCCAGGTGCCCTGCCTTGGTGCCATGCTTGGTCTGCCTTGGAACAATGTGAATATTTTGGTGTGGGTTGAGTGTCCTCCCTGGCTGGGGACTGGGGAAGCTGTTGGCCTTGGTGATCACAAAGTGTTCCGCCCACTCCATTCATGTTTCGGGTCCAGGATCCTGCAGGTCCAGCACACCTGACCTCCCATGTCTGAAGGCCTTCTCCTGCCAGGTCCCTCTCACAAGGGCATCTCGGCGTCCCCTATGGGGCCCCGCAGTGAGCGCTTACTCTCTTCCTCGCAGGGAGGTGGACTGGTTCTCTTTGGCGAGTGTCATCTTCCTGTTACTCTTTGCACCCTTCATCGTGTACTATTTCATCATGGCGTGTGACCAGTACGGCTGCTCGCTGACCGCCCCTGTGCTGGACATCATCACCGGTCACGCTCATCTTGCGGACATCTGGGCCAAGACACCGCCTGTGACAGCAAAAGCTGCCCAGCTCTATGCCTTGTGGGTCAGCTTCCAGGTCAGCTCCCTGCCTTGGGGTTAGGGTGCACCGATGGGGTGGATAGCTCGGCCTCCTGCCACCGTGGTCTGTCCTTTTTGCCTGGGATCTAAGCTCTCGATTCAGAGTGATAGTCCTATTCCTGGATCATAGCAGGGTGTTATCTGTAAGCAGATACACTTAGGAATGTCACCAGATACAGGGCAGGGAACATCGGTTGGTATCACACTGTGTCCAACACACCTCAAGTGGATGCCTCACTATAGGTTGGGAGCATGCCCTACCCTGCTGGGTGCAGGTACAGGGAGCAGGTCCTCAATGAGTTAGCGGGAGCTGGCCCAGGGAAGGCCTCTACACACCATAATCTTTCCTCACACCAGCCGGAAAGGGACATCCCAGCTCCCTGGGCACCTCCAAGTACAGGAGGCACTGCTTGGCAAATCCAAGGCTGGTGTTTCCCCACAGATTCCCACAGATTATCATATAGCCCTTGAGACTCCACCACAGCCCTTCTGACCTCATGGCTCAGTTACCAGGAAGGGGTTCCTTTCATAACAAGCCCAGTGGGCACAATGTGTTATTAGGAATCTGAATCCAGGACAGGGAAACAACCTTGGAAGAAAACTGCTTTCTTTCTCTGGAATGGAGCCTTGTACCAGGACTTGCTGTTTTCCCCAGGGCCCAAGCTTTTGGGTTTCTGAATATCCCTCCTTTCAGGTCCCTTGATTCTTTGGGGAATAAGGAACGGCATGGATTGCAGCCAAGAAAGGTAGAAACGATACAATTATCCATCAGTAGAAGGTCGGATGTACAACATATAGTCTGTCCATCAGTAGAGTATTATGAGGCCATGAAAAGGAATGAAAATTTCTTTTCATGGAAATAACTGGGGAGTGAAAGGAGTCCCAAAAGATCATGTGGTATGAGTCATTCATGTGAAATGTCTCAAGTGCCAGAGATATAGAGATGGAAACACTGGTCTTGCCAAGGACTGGGGTGGGGGAAGGGAGTGGCTGCAAGCAGGAACAGGGCTCCATTTTATAGCGATAGAAGAGTTCTGGAACTGGATCCTATTGAGGGTTTGCCAGTGTGACTGTGCTCCATGCTGCTGAACCATGCCTGATAAATCAGGGAGTCCTTGGTGTGTGGGTTACACCTGCCATGCTTTTAAATGGCTTACCAAAAAGGGGTTAGGGAGGACCCTTGTGTTTGCCTTGGGGGACTTTGAGGCCATGGCTGGGAGGCCTTCATACTTTAGTTGCAAATGGATTTCCTTCTCAGGAATCTCTCTGAACAACCACCAGCTCCTGGGAGATACCAGCCTTTCTGGGTGTTGCAGTCAGCTTTCTTGTTGCTGGCAGAAAGAACCCAACCAAATGCAAGTCGATGGGAGGAAAGGGTTTATTTTGGCTTACCAACTAGAAGGGAAGGAAGAATGATGGCAGGGAGAACGATAGTATGAGCAGAGGCTGGATATCATCTCCTGGACAACATCAGGTGGACAACAGCAGCAGGAGAGTATGCCAAACACTGGCAAGGGGAAGTTGGCTATAACCGCCATAAGCCCGCCCCCAACAGCACAGCTCCAACAAGGTTCCATTTTGAAAGTTGCCATCACCTGGGGATTAAGCATTTAGAACACATTATGTTTATGGGGGAATCAAACCACCACACTGGACTAACACTGATGTCTTCCTATTTGTCTAGTCAAACCAGACTGTGTCCAGGCAGGCACACAGCTGTTCCCTCCAGGATGCCAGTTATTTAGCTTAAAATTCTTTTACAGGTGCTTCTATACATGTGGCTTCCTGACTTCTGCCACAAATTTCTGCCAGGCTACGTGGGAGGGGTCCAGGAAGGGGCCGTGACCCCTGCAGGTAACTCCATCCCACCTACCTATGCCCTAGCTTAGGCCTCCCTCTGAAACGACTTTCACCACAGGTGTGCACTGGCTGATCCCTCATGCCATGTTCCAGATAAAAATAAGTTTAGCTTGAACATTATCCATAGCATGAAGCCTCGAGGGTCCAGGGGTGGGGGTTGGGGGAGGAGTAGAGAGCCTAGGACAAGGCTGTCCTAGACACCTTGCTCTGCAGCTACCTTACTTGCTCAGCAAGGAGCTCCCTGATCCTGTTCCCTCCCCAGTGCCCTTGCTTTACAGGTGACTAGTGTGCAGCTCTAATCCTGACCTGCCATGAGCCCACCTTCATATTGCTCAAGGAAACAGATTGGAAATCCTGCCTGTCTTTGCTCTCTAGCCTGTTGGGGGCTGAGGCAATCACGAGGATATCTTGGGACACTACAGGCCATCATGGCTCTGCTACTAACATTGCTAATGCTCTGCATTCTTATCACTCAGGTTGAGCTGAAGAGGGACAGAAGCCACTATCAGAAGCTCTTTCCCCTGCTAGGCTAGAGCAGAAGCCCACAAAGTGAGGAGTACCTCTGGCCTGCAAGCTTGGGAGGGTGGCAGAAATTGCCCCCTGCTGAGATGTCAATGGTCATGGCTTGTGTAGTGACAGAGACTAGAGAGCAAATAGGGTCTGTGGTGTACAACCAGGCCAGGGGACCCAATGAAGGTGCCTGGAAAATGCTCATTATTTTTTTTCCTGACATTTACATATATATTGCATTTTAATTATCTCTCCCTTATCATCCTCTGGTCACTTACCAGTACCTATACTGTGGGAAAAATGACTCTAGCTCCCCACCCCACCCAACCATTAACTGTCATTGGCTCATCAGAGAGGCAAGTAGCCTCTCAAGCCCTTTCCCCGTCTATAATAGAATGTTGGTCTCATTATGTACAGGTCTTGTGCAGGTAACCACAGCTGCTGTGAGTTCATGAGTGTAATGGCCATGTCATGTACAAACAAGAGAGTTCCACAGCACTCCTCCCCATCCTCCAGTTCTTCCATTCTTTCTACCCTACCTTCTATGATGTTCCCCAGGCCCTGGGATAATGTATCTGTCCCTGTAGGGCTGAGGGGGGGGGGAAGCTTTTCTAACCAGGGGGTTGAGAGCAGAGCTGATCAGTTGGTATAAAGATCAATATTTAGGAGGCTGTTTGGCAACATGTCTGTTTAGCAATACAGCAATAGTAGGTTCTTCCTTCGGGCCTACATTCTTCCTCGCCATGTACTTTTGAACTGGTTTTCAGTACCAGGCATGAATCTCCTCTTGGGAAGTGGGCCTCAAATCCAATCATAGAGCTGTTGGTTAACCCTGTAACAGTCATGCTACTATTACACCAGAGGGCACACCTTTCCTGGTGGGTTAATATTATAGACTGCAGGATTCATCACTGGGTGATATCTTGGTTAATTTCTCTGCTACCAGCCTACATAGCACCTTCTAGTACTATGAATATTATGGGGCTTGGAGGCTTCTCTGACCATAGGGAGGTATCCCAGGCCTGGCACTGACATTGTTTGATCACCCATGGCTACTACAAACCCTTTGGTTTTTAAATCTTCCTCTGCAGGGGTTGTGAACAAGTACCAGGTCAATGGCCTGCAAGCTTGGCTCGTCACGCATCTCCTCTGGTTTGCAAATGCTCACTTCCTGTCCTGGTTCTCTCCCACCATCATCTTCGACAACTGGATCCCGCTGCTGTGGTGTGCCAACATTCTCGGCTACACAGTATCCACGTTTGCAATGATCAAAGGCTACCTCTTCCCCACCAGTGCCCAAGACTGGTATGCTTCTTAGTAGCTGGTTGAATCTAGAATGGAAGGTAGATGCCTCCACCCCTGTACTGGGTGTTACTGTGGGACAGGAGGCCATGGGGCCTTGAGAAGTGATACCCCTTGGAAGAAGTGGAGGGAACTTGCTTCACTGGGGAATATCTTCCAAATGTCTGGTGGTTTCTCCTGCCATTGGGAGAATACAGCTGATGGTGACCAAGTTTATTGTTAGTGGTCAAGTCATGGCCTCCAGGGTATCATGGGAGCAGTTGGGCCAGAAAAACAACTTATGGTTAGGGGGAGGGGAGAAAGCTGCCCCTTGCTTCTGTCTCTGGATTATCTCTTGTGCAATGATCTCAGTGAAGAGTCTTGTTATCTTGGCAGCTGTAATCCTTCCCAGGAGAGTCCAGCTGGGTGGCAGTCATCTAATGGAAGCTACCCATCTATCCATCCAACCATCTACCCACCCATTCATCCATTCACCCATCCATCCATCCATCCATCCATCCAACCATCTACCTACCCATTCATCCATTCACCCATCCATCCAACCATCTACCCACCCATTTATCCATTCATCCATTCACCCATCTATCCATCCAACCCTCTACCCACCCATTCATCCATTCACCCATCCATCCATCCATCCAACCATCTACCCACCCATTCATCCATTCATCCATTCACCCATCTACCCACCCATTCATCTATCCACCCATTCACCCATCTACCCATCTACCTACTCAGCCACCCATCCATCCACCCACCCATTCATCCATCTATCCACCTACTCACCCATCTAGCCCATCCCATCCACCCATCCATTCATCTACCCACTGACCCATTCACTCACTCATCTCTCCATCCATCCATTCACCCATTCACATATTTACCCATCTACCCATTCACCATCCACCCATCTGTTCGTCCATCCCCTATGCATCCATCTACCCATCCCATTTCTCCTATCCATTCATTCTTCTTTCCTTCTTTTCACTGTTCCATACTTTCCCATTCCTCACCTGCTCTTCCAAAGCTAGGCAGACTGTATTCATGAGATACGTTAATCAATTGAACATGCCTTCTGTTTATATCTTTAAGCAAATTCACAGGCAATTTTTTCTACAACTACATGATGGGCATCGAGTTCAACCCCCGAATTGGGAAGTGGTTTGATTTCAAGCTGTTTTTCAATGGACGCCCAGGAATCATCGCCTGGACCCTCATCAACTTGTCCTTTGCTGCCAAGCAGCAGGAGCTGTATGGCCACGTGACCAACTCCATGGTTTTGGTCAATGTCCTGCAGGTAACATGTGTTTGCCACCAGGGAGGGTAGAGCTGTGTGCCCTCTGGGCTCTGGGAAATTGCCTGAGTCAGAGGGTCCCCAGACTGCCTTCCACTGTTTACAGAGTTGGCTCGTCTAGAGAACAAAGGCTCAGAGAATCTCCCCAGCACTGTGCCAGCCCTGGCAGGACATGAGGCAGATGCTGTACAGCCTGACCTGGTCCAGGGAAGAGGGATCCTTCTTGATTATACTTGAGGGGACTCTGGGTTGCATGAGCCTTTGATAGCTAGGCATAGAAGGAGTACTCCAGGCATAAGGAGTGGCCTATAGTCCTCATAGTGGGAGGTAAGGTTTGGATGCCAAATAAGATCCTGTATCCTAGATGAAAAGAACTGCGGAGATTGGGGTCAGGCGAGGCTGAAGACTAGGGTTTGTGTCAGGTGGGGCTCTGTGGGCCCATTAGAAGTTTCCATCCTATAGTAAAAGCAGTGATTGCACTTGGGGGCTGGGGCCGGAGAATTGCTATGAGTTTGAGGCCAGCTTGGGTTACATAGCAAGTTCTAGGACAGCCTGGGTTCCTTAGTAAGACCCTGTCTGTAAAACAGCAACAACAGAAAAAGCAGTGATAAAAAGTATATACCAAGCAATGCTGGGACATGGCCTGAATCTGGGCTATCCAGAAGCTCCTGTAGGCTGCCGAGGGACAGCATCTAGGTGTGGGCTTCGTAGGGATGAGGGAGGCTGACAGGAGGTGACAGACACAGCTCAAGCCGGCTGTGCCCAGCAGTGGGGCCAGACTTCAGGACCAGAGCTGAATGAATCTTTACCTCCCCTAGTACTGGTTATGCAGTGACCTGTGACAGGTGACCCTTTGGGCCCATGGATTTGGGGAGCTGGGTGAGATAGTCCTGCCTGGGCCTTGTGAGCTTGACTTCCAATGGATGAGGGAGGGAGGGGATGGCCTGTAGGCTTCTGCCATCCTCTGAGCTGGGTGCAAGAAATAGACAGCTCTTCTGTGGCTGTGGGTTGCCACTGTTCTGGCGCTTCAGGACAACCGCCTGGCATGACTGAGGCATGGGAAGCAGGGACTGTATGTGGGTATGAAAGAATCCCAGCATGCCCGAATGAGGGCACAGCTATCTCTTTGGAAGGGAGCTGCCCAGATGCAGCTGGCCTGGGCGACGCCTGTTAACACTTACAGCATCTTTGCAATGGGTCCTGGCAGCTCTGCTCTGGTATCTCTAGAAAGCCCTCCCCAGTCATACTCACAGCTTATGGATTCTGGTCTTATGGGCCTCCGGTGGTTCCTTTGGGGTAGGAAGTGACGAGGAGGATCTTTGGCCTTTTGTCCATCTCTAATGGACATCGGTCTCTTTGGGTCCCTTGTGTGTCTTGTTATGGAGGGACAGTTATCAGGGACAAGTTCTGGGATGCTCACCTTGTGGGTTTGCATGATGATGTGGAGCTTGGAGCCACCATTGCGGAACTGTCCCTGAGTCGCCTCTGTTCCAAGTTCCATATCAGATGTGTGTCTCACTCCCCCCTTTCCTCACCCAGAAGCATTGTTGGGAGCTCTTCCTGGTCCTCCTTGACCTTTGCTGGATTCAGACTCTATAGCCAAGTTCCCCTCAATCCGATGTCCCTAACCCCACAGTGGTACCTATAAAAAATTTACTCAGGCTGGTGAGATGGTTCATGGGTAAAGTGCTTGCTGAGTAAGCATGAGGACTTGAGTTTGGCTCCTTAGTACCCTCATACAAGCCAGGTATGATGGTGTGTGCCTATAATCCAGGCACTGGAGAAACAGAGACAGGGACTCCTGGGGACTCACTGGCTAGCTAGTCTTGCTGAGTCAGTGGGCTCCAGGCTCAGGGAGAGAATCTGTCTCAAAGAATAAGGTGTAGACATTAGAGGAAGACACCTGATATAGAGCTCTGGCCTATACACACATACAAACACCTGCAAATACCAGTGCTCTAACAGGCACACGCACACACATACAAACAAGTTGTTCAGTGGCACCCCAAGGGCCATGTTCAGGGGATGTGGTGTCCCTAGGGCCCTCTGCATGCCAGGGAAGCTATAGGCTAATGCAGCTCTGTCTTTCCAGGCTATCTATGTGCTCGACTTCTTCTGGAATGAAACCTGGTACCTGAAAACTATTGACATCTGCCATGACCACTTTGGGTGGTACCTGGGCTGGGGTGACTGCGTCTGGCTTCCCTACCTTTACACATTGCAGGTGAGAAGGGGCAAGGTGTGGTGGGACACAGTGACCAGCCCAAAGGCATGGACTGAGCAATGTTCATGTACCCCAGGGCTGATCTTGAGCAGATATCATATACCACACACTATGTGCTAAGCTTTGTTCCTGGTTGGATACTGCAGTTAAACTTTTCTTGTTGCTGGGTCAGACCTGACCAGAAACAGCTTATGGGAGGAAAGAGTTTATTTCAGACTTCACAGTTTCCAAAGGAACCTTCATCACGACAGAAGGAAGCTGACTCTGAACACACAGGGCTGGACTCAGCCCCATGCTCCACCCCTGGTGACATACTTCCTTCAGCAGGGCTCCACATCCCAAAGACTCCACCAGGTAGGAACTAAGCAGAAAGCTCAGACACAAACACCTAAGGCCATAGCCCATAGAGAAATTTACATTCAAACCACCACACTAGAGAGTCAGTCCCGGGGGATAGGATGGGACATGAACACTGTGGCATTTCTTGTAGGAAGGGTATGTTCCATGTGGTTTATTACATGTGCCCCTTGACTCTTCATGGGGCTTAGTCACCTTGTGCTGAGACTATTGGAAGTGCAGAATGTGTTTAACACACCCCATGCACTGAGTGTCGCTTTCTCATTGTGCAAGTTCCTGACAAAAGCTACTTAAGGAAGGAAGGATTTATTTCAGCTTATAGTTCCAGAGGATCCAGTCCATCATGGTGGGGAAGGTATCGCAGTAGGAACACGAGGCATCTGGCCCATTGCATCTACAGTCTTGAAGCTGAGACAGATGTGGTGCTCAGCTCACTTTTGACTTTTATTCAGTCTGGAATCTCAGCCTATGGGATGGTGCTGCCTATGTTTAGGGTGGGTCTTCCCTCCTCAGTTAGTCTAATCTAGAAACTCCCTCACAGACATGCCCAGAGGTTTAGTTCCCTGGTGATTTAAAATCTATCATTTTGGCAAGATTTAACCATCACACTTGCCTTGCTTTCCTGACTGCACAGGTGGACACAGCTGAGCAGCCATCCAGCACAAAGCCTGTTTGATGATATGCCAGCTGCCTCGCGTGATGTACTTAGAAATGTGTAGAAAATAGGAAACATGTTTGCACCTTTGTTAGTTGAACAGTATAGTCAGGGTCTGTCTGTAGTATTTGGAGGATCTGGGTTTACATCCTTATAAACACCCCAACCCACCAATCATTCCTTCAGTCAGGGCAGGCACTTCCCAGGGCCAGATGGAGCCATCGGGCCTTCCAGCGGTGACATGCGCTGGGTTGTGTCTTCATTCCCTGGAATGCACTAGCCCATGGTTGTAGGCCTGGCGATAAGCCCTTGGTGAATAGTTTTGCTGTGAGCCAGGGCCTGCCTGGAGAGGCTGGCAGGAACACAGAGAAGCCATGTGAAATGCCATCGGCCTCTCCAGATGTGATCTGATGGAGTGGGTTTCTGGTGACATGGGAAGCAGTCTGGCCACCCTGCTCAAAGGCCCCGAGGAAGCAACTGAACTATGTCTCTTCTTTTAATTTTTATTTTGAGACAGGGTCTTGTTAAGTTGTTCAGGAAGGCTTTGAACTTGGAATCCTGTTGTCTCATCCTCCTGAGTATGTGTGAAGCAGGGTCTGGCTATTAATGCATTTATTAAAACTTTTTTATTGATAACTTCCATAATCATAGATCATAAGTCATTATGATTCCCTTCCCACTCTCCCCCATATGTCTTCCCCCTCACAATTAGTCTCTGATTTGTTTCAGCGTCATGACCTTTTCCTCTCATAATATATAGGCATTGCAAAGTCATTAACAAGACCATTTTGTATCTGGAAGTTTGCATTGTAAGCAGTCCTACCCTTTCTTTGGCTATTAATGCATTTTTTTATTTAGTAGATTTTCAACTGATGGTGAAATTACATCAAGTTGACTTCCCCATTATAAGTTGAGGAGTGTGTTAGTCAGGGCTCTCTAGAGGAACATAACTGATAGGATGAATTATATTAAAAGGGAATTTATTGAATTAGCTTTGGGCAGTCCCGCAATAGCAGCCTGCAGGACTGCAAATCTGGCAGGCTCCATCCAGCACTGAAGGCCTGAAGGCTTCCTGGAGAGCTACTTGCCTTCAGTCCATGTTGGAAGGCTGAGGAAACTTGGTTCTGATGCTGATGAAGGATAGCAAGATTCATGTACAAGGGAAGAAACTCACCAACAAGCCGTACCCACAGCCAGGCAGGAAGAAGTGGCTCTTTTTTTATTTTTCTTTCTCCCAGTGCTTCCTTACTAAAGCCCCATCCAGGAGGGCCACTCACTGAGGGAAAGACTTTCTCCTTCAGTTAATCCTTCCTGGAAGCAACTGCAGAGACATCCAAGAGGAATGTCTGTGGATTCCTAATCAGATCAAGTTGACAACAGAACTTAACCATCACAAGGAGCCTCAGTATCTGGGTGTCTAGTGTGTGTGCATGTGCATATGTGCACACGTGTGTGCACAGAGATCTGGTATGTAGGTAGATGGGTTAGTGGGTGGGCACAAAGACAAATTTTCATGCTTACTTACTTGAGGGCCACAAAACGCCTTAGAGTTGGTATCTTATTTATTTTATGTATCTATTTAGTTTTTTTCTGAGACAGGGTCTCGCTCTATAGCCCAGGCTGTTCTGCAACACTTATAGTCCAGGATAGCCATGGAAGAATTCATGATAGTTCTTTTTCCTCAGCTTCCTGAGTACTGGGATGTCAGATGTGTGTCACCACACCTTTTATAACAGAAAGGAAACTGAGTCATGACAGATATCTGGGGCAGGGCCAGAATCTGTCCCTGTGAGCCCACATTTCTGCACACTCCCTGACAAGATAACCCTTCACCTCATCTCTCTTACCCTCTCACCCCACAGGGTCTGTACCTGGTCTACCACCCTGTGCAGCTCTCGACCCCCCACTCTATGGGCGTCCTGCTTCTTGGCCTGGCTGGCTACTACATTTTCCGGATGACCAATCATCAGAAAGACCTGTTCCGCAGGACAGATGGACGCTGCCTCATCTGGGGCAAGAAGCCTAAGGTCATTGAGTGCATGTATACGTCAGCTGATGGGCAGAAACACCACAGCAAGCTGCTGGTGTCGGGCTTTTGGGGTGTGGCCCGCCATTTCAACTACACTGGTGACCTGATGGGCAGCCTGGCCTACTGCCTGGCCTGTGGTGGGGGCCACCTCCTCCCGTATTTCTACATCATTTATATGACCATCCTGCTGACCCACCGTTGCCTCCGCGATGAGCACCGCTGTGCCAACAAGTACGGCCGTGACTGGGAGCGCTACCTTGCCGCTGTGCCCTACCGCCTGCTGCCTGGAATCTTCTGAGGGCTGTCTTGGGGAACTCTAAGGGAGGTTGTAATGAACACGGAGAACTGGGTCAGTGGCAGTCTGGGTCTCGGCTCTTCCTCATAGGGAGCCTCAGTTTCCTCATCTGTAAAATGGAGAGCCCAAGGCAATGCTGACTTTACACCAACTGCCTTCCCACCAGTAGAAATGACTCTTCTTGTCTGTTCAGTGTCCTGAGAGCAGAGGATGCCTGGTTTTGGGAGCCCTTGCTCTGCACCACCCAAACTCACCTCTGATGCCTACCAGGCACACCCTAGACCCTGTGAGTAGAATGCCTGCTAAGTCAGAGCCCAAGTGGGAACTACAAGGTATGCTATTGTCCAGTGTCACTCTTCCTCACCTGCTATGCCATAATGGGCTGGACCCCTGTACCTTTCCTCTTTTGCAGTATGCCCAGTATTAACTGACCAGCACAGGGCTCCAGGGGCACTGCAGGAGGAAAGCTCTTGTTTTTTTTTTTAGTTCTGGGACTTCTATTTGCTTTCCTTCTTCTTCCTACCCTAGGGCTACCAGAGGTGTGGCCTGGGACATACAGGGGACTGTCCACTGTGCAAGCTCTAGCTTGCCCTCAGTTGAGGCCTTTTGGACATGAGATGGGGTTTTCAGTGCTAGACTTATGAGCTTCCATCGAGCTTAACCACCTGCTTCTAGAAGGTGCTCTTACTTGTCCCAAAACATGCCCAGCTGGGCTCAGACAACCTAGGACATCACCAGCCAAGGACCTCAGCCACACTTTCCCCAACTGGAGTTCCAGCCTCCAATAGGGGACCTCTTTCTAGTGTTCTCTTGTCAGGGGTCTGTCCCCAAACCTCAGGAATTCTGTAAAACTTGCTAGATGTGTTCCACCAAGCCTCACTGATAATTCTTTATATTAAACTTTCCCTGTTAAGTGAAATTATGCTGTGCTTTCTGCTTCCTGCTTCCTGAATGGTCCCAACTGAGACTGTATTTCTGTACATGGGGGGCATTTTTGATACATGGGCTGTGTTTTTGGTACATGAACTGTTGGGATTATGTATGCAGGGATGCAGGGTAGACATCCAAGAAGTGTTTGAACCAGTGCTCAGGGCAGCACCACAGCCTTGCATCCCACTGGGAATTAGGGTAATATGTACCCCCACTCTCCTCACTTTCCAGGCCAGCACTTTGCTGAGGTCATTCTTGGATTAGCATTGGAAGTTTATGGTGTTCACCAAGGCCAGGGAGTTCAGCTTGGTCACCTCCCCTGCAGGTGGATGAAGACAGATAGCTGGGCTTGCTTATTCCTGGGGAAGGGAGAGGGCCAAGCTTTCAGCAGA
>PVHP010026560.1:0-26237 GCA_004024765.1 Zapus hudsonius | reverse complement strand
GTGGTGGGGGAGATTATCCAGAGGCATGGCCAGGAGAACCTGGCTGAATACTAGGCTATCCATGGTCCCCTGTCACAAGGACTGATCCAGACGACCCATGGAGGAGGTTATCCAGTGGAGGGGGGAGGGGAGGGCAGTGGGGAATTGGGGATAACAACTCATTGTTTGCCCACTAAATGTTGTAACTCATTATGGACAAATTAAAAAAAAAATTGTTCTCCTCTGGTATATTAATTTCTCCTCTATTTTTGATTATTTCGTTCTGTATAGCACTTTGGGGTTTGGATTGTTTTTGTGGTTCCAATACTTTCAGATTGAAAGTTAAGTTATTAACCTAGGGTCTCTCCATTTTTGTAATGTAGGCATTAGTAATAAAAACTTCTATTTTAGAACTTCTTTAGATTGAGGAGTGAGCCCATTGATTTTTAGAGTTATCACTGTAAGGTGTATGTTAATCCCTGTCAAGTTGAATGCTTTGTGGAATTTGGTATTTTCTTTTCCTTTATGTTTCCCTGCCTGATCTAGTTTTGATTATAGCATTTTTCCCTCCTGTAACCTCAAGTATGTTTGTTTTCTTTTCTGTATTCCATGCAGTATTCCCATTGAAATTGGCTTAGATAGTAGATTCTTGAAGCTGGCTTTGTCATGGATTTTTTTTTTCTTTCACCTTCTATTATAAGGAGTAATTTAGCTGGGTATAATAGTTTGTGTTACTGTCCATTATCATTCAAAATTTGAAAATAATTAGTTCTAAGAAATTCTGGATTTTAGCATTTCCTTTGAAAAAATCAGAACTAATTCTCAGGGGTTTACATCTGCATGCAATGAGCTGTTAATTTCTTACAGCTTTTATCATTCTTTATTTGTTTTCAGTGTTCTCACTATAATGTGACATGGAGAGTTTCTTTCCTGGTCTTATTTGTGTTCTGTGTACCTCTATACCTGGATAGCTCTATCTTTCACAAGATTAGAAAATTTTTCTTCTAAAAGTATTTGGTGATATGCTCTATGCCTTTGGCTTGTATTTCTTCTCCTTCTCATATGCCCATGATCTGAATATATTGTCTTTTGAAGGTGTTTCACATTTTCCTCATATTCTGTTCATACTTTTATTGAATGTATTATTTTTACCCTTGGTCTGTTTCTTTTGTCATTTTCTCAAAATGATGTCCCTCAGTCCTCAAATACCCATGAAATAAAGGCCAGCAAGGATAACGATCTGACTTCTTACAATTTGGAATATGGACCAGGATGGTGGTGAGATCATCTGGGAGACAGTAGACATGAATATGCCATCAAGTTTCAGGGCAAGGGGTCCAGATAAAACCATAGGTTAAAAGAGAGGTAGGCTGAGCCCTCCTGCAGAAGTAATCTTATCCTGAGGGGGTTCAATTCATTTTTGCACTGAAATGCAATCTTTTGGGTAGTCTGCATAAAAAGAGTATCTATCCCCTGTGAGTTCTTTCTTCCTCTCATTCTAGTCATAACAGGTATCACAAGTGCCGAAAAAACCATTTTTGGTATTTTGTTTTTGTGTTATTGTTGTAGTTTTTCATTTTCACTTGATTTCAGGAATTTCTTCTTTAAAATTTCATCCCTGATTTCTCCAATGATTTATTAATTGATAAGGGGAATAGTTTGATTGCTACATAATTGCATAGTGTCCATTGTTATAGATTATAGGATTTTATGTTGTATTTTATCTTATAAGATAGAGATAATAGAAGTATTATTAATTTAATTTTTTTTAATTTTTATTTTTTAACTTTTTAATATTTTATTTTTTAATCTCAAGTATTCCTAAAGCTTTAATTGCATTTTTCACTCAAGCTGTTACAGTAGATTCTATGTTCTTTCAAAGTATATGTAGCTATCACCCCAAACTGCATACTTTTCCATAATAACTATAAAAACAGAAAATTAATAGGCAATATTTTTGTGCACTGAAGTATAAGAGAAGCCAATCTTTTCTATATAACTATGGCTAATATGCCAAATGAAACAAAATTCTAAGGAAATATACCACAAATCATAGTGAATGCCAACAAGAAGTTGGGACACTGAATTAAGGCAGAATGGATATGCTACATTTAAAAATATATGAAATTTTGGATTTTATATAATCCAAAAACCAGATTGAAAACATTGTGAAATGAGGTAGTTAACTGGAAACAATCCCAATACAAAGATGCCTACCATAAAAAAAAAACATAGAATAAAGTAAAAGTTTAATTACAAAGGTGAGATGACTCCAGGAGATATTCAACAATTCTAAGAGACATATTCTCTAGAACACCAAGGAGGGGTGAAATCCTAGATTAATTTACATTGGATTCTGTTCTGCTTTGGGACCAGTGTGGAGTCATCACCTCTTCAGACATTATGCCAGTATAAATAAGCTAAATTGTTTTATACCAATATTGACAAAAGTGCCCAAGCAGAAAAATAAAGTGGGGTTTTCTGTTAGAAATACACTCCTAGCTAGCAGAATTAAAAATCTGTTTGTCAATCAAATGGGTCACCCTTGGATTTTTTTTTTACTCTAAATCCTTTTAGAGAGCTCTCTGAAGGCCATGAAGAAGTGAACAGTAGTGAGAAATGAGGAACCACATTTTTCATTTGGTTCAGCAATAAAAGTCACCTTGGAAATGTAAAGGTTACTTTTATAGTATGAAAAATGGGGTCACTTTTGGGGTGACAAGCAATCTTGAATGACCCAGGTTTATAGGAACACAGAGCTAAGAATAGACAACATTGTCAAAATTGGAGCATCTCCTATATAAATTGGTACCTTTTTGAAAAGAAAGAGCTGGAGCAAGAAACTGTGATGTTTCCTTTTCCAGGCACTCTTGCATTGATAGATATTTGTCATGGAATTCTATTCTTACCCATTGAAATTTCAGTCTTGCTGATTACAAATGAGAACCTTAACTCTACCTGTTCTTTTTTAAATCAAATAAGAAATTAATTTCTTCCTGTCAGAATCCCCTATAGCTAACAGTAAGAAAAAGCAATCCGAGCTACATGAATGATGGCATTAATTGTCATAAAATCACATGTCTGGTGAGAAGTAATAACCACACAGGAGAGAAGTGAGAGGAAGAAGTCATCACCAAGCACTTGAATACCTCCACAAGCCTGGGACTTGTGAGGCAAATATCTGAGAAAAAAATCATTGAAAAAATGAAGGGCAGGGGGGTGATAGAGCACACCTTTAATCCCAGCACTCAGGAGGCAGAGGTAGGAGAATCACCATGAATTCAAGGCCACCCTGAGACTACAGAGTGAATTCCAGGTGAGCCTGGGCTAGAGTGAAAACCTATCTCAAAAACCCAAAAAAGAAAAGAAAATATGAAGAAGGCACACATTAACCTTTTACCCAATGGCCATGGGTACAATTCGGAAATATAAGTAGGGTATCACACTATCCATCCTAGGTTGATCTACAGAATAGCACCTGATTAGTCAGAAAATTCACTTTAATGTGGTATTGGGCAATTTATTATAAAATGAATAACTTTCATTTTCTTTTAGTATATTTCAAAGTAGTTTGTATTGGTACAAACATATAGGTTAGGGTATTTTGTTTAAATCTCCCATTCTGACTACCATTGTTTATAAGTTTTTAACTATTTTAATTTTACCATACCTAATAGTGAATTAAGAGCAAATGTTTTAAAGTAATTATGTGTCAATAAAATATCATAACAATGTGTGTATAAGTAGATCAGCTACCTTTTAAAGTTTCTGTAAATCTCATTATTTATGATAATTATTACTAGTAGTGTTGCTGTTATATCAGTGATGAGAACACTTACCTTATATCAGCCCTCTAAGCACAATATGAATTACATAATACAGTATTGTTACCATGGGTATTAGCAATATGACATGGTTCCATATATAACTACCATTTTATTTTTCTTATATTTTTACCTGCTTTTGTTGCACCAAAGTTTCTGTTATCCTTTTCTGGAATCAAGTGAATATATTTTAATGTAGTTATTAAATTTATTTAATGTTTGCAATTATGTTGGTTGTTTAGTTATTGGTTGCTCCAGGGCTTATAATATTTATTATAAATTAGATATAAATTCACATAAGGTTAATCCTAATGATATGTAGAAATGTTGGTATCATATAGATTCACAGCCTTTTGCTCTTTTTAAAATTGTATTAACTTAATGGAAACAGATATAGAAAGACATAGATAATGATGTTATCAGCCCAGAATATTAAAATGGCCATTATAATTATGCTTTCAATATACAAAATGGTCTAATGAAAAGAGCTTTATAAGGTACAAAGAACACACACATTTTTGTGTTTTAGTAAAATATGAATATAAGTAAATATATGTATATATATAAATTAATAAACTCATTAAAATGGAATAGACAAGGACATTAATTTTCCTGTAACATATTATCACTTGCTTATTCCTGTAAAAACATATATCTTTTAAAATACATTTATTTATTTATTTGCAAGAAAAGGGAGATAGACAAGGAACAGACAGAGAGAATGGGTGTGCTAGGGCCTCCAGCTGCGGCAAAAGAACTCCAGATGCATATGCCACTTTGTGTATCAGGCTTTAAGTGGGTATTGGAGAATTGAACTATGTAGTTAGGCTTTGCAGGCAAGCACCTTAACTGTCAAGCCAACTTTCCAGCCCCAAACTGTAAGTCTTTAAGTTAGCTCCAAGGTGTGGTTGGGTTATATGTTTAGGGGGTGGCAAGATGAAAGTTTTGAGGTTTACTGCATTGAGTTCTCCTGGTCCTGAGTAGGGAGATTCTTTTTTTTTTATTTTTTCAGTAGAATTAACTACACACTGTGGGAAGAATTTAGAACTTGGATTTAAAGGGTTGGCCTGTTTCCTTGGTGATGTCAATTGGAATTCAACTCTCAGAGAGTACAGACACATTTCTTATCACATATGCTACTGTTATGAAAAACTGAGTCACATATAGATGACTCCAAGAAAGAGAGTGGAGAATCAGATTTTTTTTTTTCATTTTGACATGGAGTCAGGGGAATAACTTCCAAAGCCTGAGTACTCTGATAGCTCAGAGTTTTTATAGAAAGTATGGCAGACAGTTTGACATCTTGAATTCTTCAAGTTTCTAAGGTTACATGATTTGGGGGACACAAACAAAAATTTACTTAGCAATCATTCAGTGGTAAGAAAGTACAAATGTAGAAAAGAAATATTTGTTCAGGGGTATTTTTGTTTGCTTGTTTTTAGAAGTAGGGTCTCTCTCTAGCCCAGTCAGTTCTGGAATTCAATATGTAGCCTCAGGGTGGCCTTAAACTCATGGTGATCATCCAAACTCTGGCTCCCAAGTGCTGGGATAAAAAGCATGTGCCACCACACCTGGCTGCAGGAGTATTTTTTTTTCTCACGGTTTATTTTACAAGATATTTGACTGACTCAGGACAAACACAGTAACACAGGGGGCATCTGTTGAAGACAGATAAGAGTAGAATAAGATTGTTGATATTCTTTTTAGCTTAGAATCTGAGGTGTTTGCAAAACACTGTTTAGCACAGAAAGGGGAGAAAGCTTTACTTAGATTAAAATCTCCACCACATTAACTTCAGTCCCAACCCTAGAGAGTCTCATCACTTCTCCCATTGCTGCCTTTGATTGCTTGATAAAGGTTCTAATACATGTGCTAAGCAAAGTTCCTAATAGATATCCTCCCTTTCATAATGTCATTTCACTAAGCTACAAAAACAAGTACCCCAAAGGAGACATGGGTTCAAGATTATCTTAAATAAAATAAAAACTTTACCACAAGATATGAGCCAGCAGATACCAAAGACTTGAGGAAATCCTGGAAGCCAAGCATATGCTGGCTTGAGGAGGTGTGTGTCCTAGGAAAACAGTCCAAGGAAGGATTTCCGTTATCTTGGGAGATTTTTTTTTCCAGAAATTCCCAAGGTTTTGTTTAAAGCTGCGATGATTGCTATAGACAAGGCTAGTAAACCAGTGGCTTTCATCTTGGCTCAAGAAAGATAATGAGGGAGACTTGGCCAGATTTGTTCCCTTTTATAAACCTTGGGGCAGGTTTTGGAGAAAGAGCATTACCTTGTGAAGTATACTCAAAATTGGGAGCAGAAAATTTGGCCGGGCTTTGGTTACCTGACCCACCTGGTAAGGAAACAAGGAGAGGGAAAGAGCTTTATGACTTGGGAAAAATTTACGAAATTCAAGCGTAACCAATGATCAACTAATTCAGTAAATAGTAAATTCTAGTCCTGAAACACAGAACTCTTTTGCAGAGAAAGAGAGAGAGAGAGAGAGAGAGAGAGAGAGAGAGAGAGAGAGAGAGAGAGAGAGAGAGAGAGAGAGAGAGAGAGAGAGAGATCAATTATCAGAAGCTGATTCTAATGTTATATTTCAGAGTCAGGTCAGTCAGGAACTTAAGAAGGCTGATGCTGTCGACTTTAGTGGAAAAGACTGACAACACACGAGAATGGGGAAATGGAAAATGTAAGAAAGAATGCAATGATAACGCCAGAAGCATTTTAAAATATTATAGTATCAGAAATGAAGGACTGTTTTCAAGAGCTTGTTAGTAGATCCGATGCAGAGGAAGAAGTATACTAGAAGATAGAGCTATGCAAATTATGGAATCTAAATGCAAAAAGGAAAAACATGGGAAAAAATACCCTCAGGAAAAACCTACATGATACTGAGCCACAATGAAGAGAAGGAAATCAGGACAGGGAAAGAAACTGAAGAGATAATGGCCAATTCTATTCATCTTGAAAATAGTGATAAAAACTTAACTGTAGCTAGGGGACCCTAAGGATTCAGACAAAGGCATACAGCAAAGATATAATGCCTTGGGAAACTCCAGAAACCCAGTCACAGAGATAGCATTCAAGATGAGCAGTGTCTTAATACTCACCCACCACGACTCAGGGAACTGAACGGAAGAGGGGGAGGAAAGATTGTGAGAGCCGTGGTGGGGGAGACTGTCCGGAGGCATGGCACCCATCAGTAACAACACACTTGGGCCAGGAAGACCGGGATGAGTACTAGGATATCCAGGATCCCTTGCCACAAGGACTAATACAGAGAGCCCACGGAGGAGGATATACAACTGATCAGGGATGGGGAGGGAGGGAATTGAGGAATTCGGGATAACAACGCATGGTTTGCCCACTAACTAATGTAACTCATTATGGATAATAAATATATATTTAAACAAAGATGAGCAGTGTCTACTGGAGAGCATATTATCTAAGGAAAATAAAACACACCTATGTCAGCACATGTGGATCTAAGTGCCACAGTGCATCAAGTAAGATGTAGTGCATGGTTTGTAAACAAGTGCCAGTAAGGACATCTAAACAGGTGATGGATGTAACCTCTTCTCTTGGAGATAAAATGGAAAGTCATTTGTAACATGATGTAAGTGGAAAATGACAAAATGAAATTTTGAGCAGAAATCAATGGCATTTAAGCCAGGAAAATAATCAAAAATAGAAACAGAAATGAATGAATTCAATGAATGTCTATGCTAATACCAGACAAATTTATTTTTAATAAAAATATGCATTCAGGGCAAAAATAATATATATTGATAAGTGGTCAATAGAATAAGAAGCTATGATAAATTGGAAAGAAACAGGAAAGATTTAAAAAGGCAAATAGGGAGGTTGATGTGGTGGGACACACCTTTAATCCCAGCACTCAGCACTTGGAAGGCAGAGATAGGAGAATCTCCATGAGTTGGAAGCCACCCTGAGACTGCATAGTGAATTCCAGGCCAGCCTGGGCTAGAATGAGACCCCACCTC
This sequence comes from Zapus hudsonius, assembly GCA_004024765.1. Taxonomy (NCBI): domain Eukaryota; kingdom Metazoa; phylum Chordata; class Mammalia; order Rodentia; family Dipodidae; genus Zapus; species Zapus hudsonius. The sequence continues at coordinate 18,426 of PVHP010026560.1, read as the reverse complement.
AAAAAACAAAACAAAACAACAAACAGCAAATAGGCATTTGTACTTGAATTTAAAAAAAGATGAAAGCTAAATAAGTAAAGAAAAAAAAAAGAAATACAATGAACTAAAAAAATGTAGCAGATATATAAAGAATATTGCATATGAAAACTAGCAAGCACATTCTTCTTTTAGAAAACATGAGACATATTCCATATTCATTAGGGTCATATTTCAGGATAGGTTACATGTTGGATGACAACTTTGGTCTCAGTGGATTCAAAAGTATGTCTGTCATCTGCACTATCTTCCCTGACAGCAGCAAGATGAAGTGAGACATCAGTTACAGTAGTAAACTCAAAAAGACACATATTATGGAAATTCAAAATCTACATTTAGACACATGTTTAGATAAGTAATGGATAAAAGAAGAAATACCCAGAGGAATAAGAGAGATTTCTTTAAGATTGAAAAGAAAACAGTTACTCAAATTGTCAGTGGTGTAAAAACAAAGATTTTATTTACACAGGTATTGTCATGGTTAGCTTCCTACTGCTGGGACAAAATACCTGACCACAAGCAGCTGATGAGAGAAAAAGGATTCAAATTCATGAGAGAACTAAACAAAATAGAAAAAATATCATCAACATAATACAAAAAATCATTGACATATTTATATATTAACAGTGAAGAATATGAAATAAATCACTTTCACTCAAAATAATTGAATATCACCTAGGGTACAAAATATTTGCCAAAGAAAATTGAGCAAAATTCTTGAATGCACATTTTTCCAAAGAAGATTCAAGTACATGAAAACATGGATCTTCTGACTAACCACCGAACAGTTTTATCCAATGCTGAAGGTAATGCCACAGTGCATCCATTAAGATAGATAATATTTAAAGAAAGCAAGTGTTGGTGATGATATCGAGAACCTGTAGCCCATGCACACCGCTCGTGGAGATGTAAAATAGTACAGCTACTATATGGAAGAATTTTGTTGGTTTATCGAAAAATTAAATAGACTGTTAAAATGGAATATAGTACTTGCTCTACTGAATAAATAGCCCAAATATTTAAAAATATGTTCTTTAAGATACATTTGTATACCTACATTCATGCAAAGCATAGAAAAACACGATGAATTGAAAAGTAAAAGGTGCTATAAATGTGTATTATGTCAATTACTTTCTTATTACTATAACCTAACACATAACCAGATGCAGCAGCATATGGGAGGGAAGAAGGTTAATTCAGCTGACGGTTTTAGGGAAGCTTTGTCATGGTGAGGGAAGAAAGGTAGAGGCAACACATCATCAGAGCAGCAGGGAGGAAAAGCAAGCAGGGTGGACTGGAGAACCAGAAGGCCTGTCCTCCATGACACACCCACTCCAGCTAAGCTCCGCCTTCTAAAGGTTCCACAACCAGCTCAAACATAACCACTGAAACAGTTGGTGCGTCAAAACTCCCCATCAAAAGCAACTTATAGAAAGACTGGGTTACAGCTTTGAGGGTACTTTCACCATGGAAAGTGTGGTGCACATAGACAATGGATTTTTATTCAACCATAAAGAAGAACAAAATCACAACCTTCAAGTACAGCAGGAAGTCCCAAGAGTAGCAAAGAAGTAAACAGAGTGAGCTTTCTATGAACACCTAGTTGGGCTGAAGTAGTAAGCCTCAATTTCCACCCCAAGGCTGAGGCTAAGTTTGAGGCTTAATTATAAACACCTAAGGAATGGGGAGGATTTTACATTCAAACTGCCACAATCACAAATCTGACAAGTATATGGGGCAAGAATCCACGTTCACTGCTCATGGAAGTGTAACCATTATGAACATCAGTATAACTACCATGTGTCCCTGGTATACCAGACCTGAATGTGTACACCTAGTACTTAAAGCCTACCACAGAGATACTACACATCTGTTTTCTTTGCTGTACTGTTAACAACAACTGGGGAATGATATAGAACTTGATGTGGATGCAAATGAGGGGATGGGAGACTTTGCCACCACAAGAAGGTAAGAAGAGGTGATGAGAAGAGGGAAAAGAACAAAAGCAAGAATGCACCTCACCCATCCTCTACAAACCTTCCCTGAAAACACAAGGAAACGTATAGCATGAAAGAAAAATCGAGGCTCTGTTAAGGGGAGGGGAAAGGGTGATGGAGAAATTTGTACGTAAACACCAAGGTGAAGCACAATTCTTTGTAAACTAATAATTTGTTTTTGGTTTCTTCTTTTGAGATACAGTCTCACAATAGCCCAGTCTGACCTAGAATTCACTCTGTATTTCGGGCAGGCATGGAACTCATGGCATCCCCAGTGCTGAGACTAAAGATGTGTACCAACAACTCCAGTTCATAAAAACAACAATAATACTCAACAACAAAAAGAAAATGCTGTACATATACACAATGGAATTTTATTCACCAATAAAGGAGAATAAAATGACAATCTTTTAAAGAAAAATTGGATGGGAAGACATGGAAATTATAATCTTCAGTAATATATCTGAGAGTTAGAATTAACAATATTTTGTATCATACATGAATCATGGATGTCTGTCTGTCTGTCTGTCTGTCTATCATCATCTATCTATCTATCACATATATGGATCTATGGGGCTGGGGAGATGGCTGAGTGCTTAAAGGCACTTGCTTCTAGATGTAAATGTATGAATTTTCAGAAGGCTGCTTGTAGGTCTTAATAATAGAAAAGAATACCAGCTTAACTTAAGAGGAGAAAAAAAGGAGAAATAGGAGAGATTGGGGAAAGAAAGACATGATGAGAGACTCTCAGATAACAATGCTTGTGCTATGAAAGCAGAATGGGATTCGTTGGTGTAAGAAGTAAATTAGCAACTGGAGGAAGGGGGAGTTAGAGGAATGGAGTGTAGGAGAGATCTAATAAAACTGTATGACGACACCATAATGAAACTGTCTCCTTTCTATGATAACCAGAAAAAAACTAATAAAAACTCTAAAAAAAAACTAAATAAAAAAAATCCATTTTTAAGTCCAAACACAATACTCTATATTGTTGCCTACTACAAATAAAGAGTATAAATGCACTTGATTTGCCCAGCTAACAATATTGATACAAAACTTCCTGGAATCTACAAGTGCTCTGAGCATTTGGAATCTCAGGGTTAGGGAAAATACCTTTTCTGCGTTAGCTAACTATGTCCTCCCTGCATTGGATGCTATTGGCTTACAGGCAGTGTGGGAACACTTGGTGATAATGCCTTATTAACAAGTGTGTTCCCCTCTGTTATCCACGGCCCCACGTTATACAGCTGCTCCTCCTGTCCTTTCCTGTGCTGAGCTGTGCCTGCCTGGGAGAATCTGGAAAGAGAATATAACTGATATCTAACTGCATTTGACATATGATGAAAATTAACCTAAACAATTTATAAAAGAGAAAACTTAGAGGTGTTTCTTTTGAACTATGGACTGTGGGCATCTCTTCCCTTCTCTTCCAGGCCCACAGGAAGGTCATGGTCCACAGGCATCTCTTCCCTGCCAGTGGAAAATCAGTAGCAAATCTCACCCCCAGGGCATCCTTGAAGAACAGCAATGGCAAGGAAGCGCAGGCCCATTGACAGACGGCCTGATGCTCCAGATGGGTTGTCACCAGAAGATTTGGTGCAGCAGTACTTGTTACAGGCTGGTGCAGGGGCTTGTCCACATGGGATTGTCACCAAGGGAATGCAGCACTGGAAGGATACAATCTGCCTTTTCTGCTTCTGTGCCTGCTGGCTGTCCTCAATGAGGCCTTAGATGGGCCCCAGTGGGTTTCCCCTTGTAGCTCCTCAGATCTCAGATACTCTCAAAAGGGGCGCTCTGTCTGTCACAACTCAGACTCTAGATTGTGACCACCTCCACCTTGCTGAGCATGGTTTGAGCAAGGTACCCTGGGAGTCAGGGTGAGCAGCAGGGAGAAGTGCCAAGGGCTTTCACATATTTGATGCTGAACATCAGGGGATTCTGACCATTTATAAGGTGCTGGAATGTAGGACAGAGGGCTTAGGGAATTCCAGGGATAGAGCCTGGACCATCGAGCCAAGTAGTGAAGGCAGGCAGTCGATGCAGGCCTGCTCAGGGCAGTGGGGCCCTGTCCTGGGGACAGGTCTCTTGAAACACAAACTCGCTCACTGCTTCAATGACTGCACACTCTGGGATTCTGCTCCCACACCCAATGTGCTGCTTCAGGCCCCTTGCAGCTTTGACCAGACTATAGCTTTAGGGACTTTACCTTTAATAAGGCTCCTTTCATCCCTACAGTGAAGAACCGACTGTAAGAACCAAGGGAAGCAAAGAAGAACGATTAGAAAGAGAAGGCACCAAATTCTGCTCAGATCTCATGGAATAATCACGGGGAGAAAACTGCCTTTCTGTTGCTGGAAAATATTAATCCGTCCTTTCTTCTTCAGTCCTTTCTGTTGAGATCTTACAGTCATCTTGTTGCTGAGATAAAGCATCTGGCCAAAAACAACTTGTGGGAGGAAAGGTTGATTTTGCCTTACAGTCTGGAGTCAAAGCTCCATGGTGAAAGGAGAAAGCAGGGCTTGAGCCGAGGCTGTTCACCTCTGCCACAGAAAGTGGACAACAGCATCAGGAGGGTGAGCAGACCAGCACTGGCAAACTGTGGACTATTAAGCCTCACATTCTACCCCGAGGGACGTGTCTCCTCTAGGAAGGTTCCACATCCCAAGCTGCTACAGGCTGGGATCAAACAATCAGAACACATTGGTTGAAGGGAGACGTCCAATAAAAACCACCACGAGAGTTGTATCACTTTATTCCAAAGGAGATTTTTCTTATTCACATATTTGGTTACTCATTCATGTACTCATCCAGTCTGTAGTCACAATCAAGATTTTTGATGGGTATCTGAGAAAGGAAAATGAAACTCTCAATGAGCTTGGAATTTAAATATTGGATGAACTTTGTCTCATGATTGAGATTAGGTGACATGTCTTTATTTTTACTACATGACACTTTATTGTCAACTGTTTGAGAAACCCCTACCATGCTTTTCTGACTGGTAGCCTGTGGGCACTATTGGGAATACTAACAATGGTCAGTAACATTTGTTGAGCAACAGAAAATTTTGTGTCATGTTACTAATTCTATCAGTTCATCAGTCACTGTTACACAGCGGTTAACATTCATTTGTTTGGTCCCTGGAACATGATACTCAGAGAGTATTTGACTTAGTAGCTTATTTAATGGTATTAGCAGAAACAAGATACTTCAGCAAACTTCATCAGTTTATTTCTTATTTATTTATTCACTTACTTATTTTTATTGTCCATAATGAGTTACATTATTTAATGGGTAAACAATGAGTTGTTATCCCCACTTCCCCAATGCCCCTCTTCCCCATCCCCAATCGGCTGGATATCCTTCTCCGTGGGCCATCTCGATCAGTCCTTGGGACTGGAGACCATGGATAGTCTGAGAGTCAGCCTGGTTCTGAAGGCCCTAGTATGTTGTTATTGAAGGGGCCATGCCTCTGGACATTCTCCTCCACCATGGCTCTCACAATCTTTCCACCCCCTCTTCTGTTCAGTTCCCTGAGTCCTGGTGGGTGAGTATTAAGGCTGTTTTGTTGTTGAGAACTTAGGGGTCTCTGTAACTTCTTTTTTAGGTTGTGTCAAAAATCATTGGTGTCTTTCTCACTGGCTTATCCTGTGTTGACTGACTGGCTGTAGCTATGGGTCACTTGTTCATCCCATCATTCTCTGCAGGGTTCCATATGGATCCTCTACGGTATGTCTGGGGTGGCTCATCTCTTGTCAGGATATCAACTATCAGCCTATGGTTTGTTGGTAGGGTTGGATGAGCCACAGCTCTCTTGTAGCATTCTGAAAGATACAAACAGAATCTCCATCGGAGAATGAGATCGTCAGTTTATTTCTATGTTATTTGAGAGTGAGTTTGTCTGTGAGAAGTAAACTGTCACTTTTATTTTGTGGACTGCATCAAAAGAAGTAATCTACAACTTCATTCTCTTGTGCCGTGTAACTGTATCTTCACATGGTGGAACAGGGTAAGGCAACTCTCGAGGACTTTTAAAAGTAAGAACAATAATTCCATTCCTGGGGGTTTACTATTTTAGTTCCTTCTTCACATCTCCATATCCTAAAATAACACTTTAAAGAAAATTTCAACACATGAATTTTTGATTGGATCAGTGTATTGAATCTTAGGTGATTTAATACAAAATAATTTGTATGGATAACATGTAAAAACCCTTTTGAAAATTCACACTAATACAAAAATTCTACATGATATTGGATATGAACAAAAAAACACAATTTTTCATATCCATAAATATAACATTAAGTCTGAGAGTAGCTGTTGGAATAGGCTGGTAATCCCAGTGGTATGTCAGGATTTGTCATCTCCAATAGTCTGAGCTTTCGAGTAGAATTTAGGCTTCACCTTTGCGACTTTACACATTGTCGTTTGATCTCTCCATGCAGAAAATCTGACCTTGTCACATGTTGTTTGGCCTCAGTGTCTTTTCTTGAATCTTGGTGTAAGACTCCATGATTCTTCAACTGCATAACGACAAACTATCACCTGTTTTGAATCTGGTTCAAGCCCTCTTATACCACAGCTGTTAGGGTTTTAGTGCACCTTGCTAACTGAACATAGGAAAACACATCTCTAGCCTGGTGGTTTTCAAATATGGAACCCTTTCAGAAGCATTGCCAAGTGAGTGTCTCTCCTTTCAACTAGATGGAGAGTTTTAAATGTGGATCTGTCAGTGGATGAGGACATGCTCTCTGGGTACCTTCCCCCTTGCTCCAGTACAGTGTGAGGTTTCCTGTGAGTGTGCTAATACCTTTAACGTACACAAGCTTCTTCTCATTCCTTCTACACTGTCTTCTACACTATTACTCACCTAACTGAGTATGCTTCATCTCTTTCTGTTCTGTTTGCTACTATCACTCCACAACCTGATGCATGCTCTCTGTACATTTATCCAAGAGACAAATTAGCCAATTGCTTTGAACTAAGCATCACTCAAATGTTCAGGATATAAGCCCAGTGAAGCCTCACTCTTTCCCAGCATACAAATGCCCGCTGTTCACATTCCACCCCACTCAGAAAGCCTGCTGCTTATGCTCCCATCCCTTAGATCGCAGCCCATGCAAGGTTGCCTCCCACAGTTAGGGTTGGTTTGATCACCTCAATTAAACTAACTTAGAAAATCCATCAAAGACATTACCAGAGATTTGTTTCTATAGTGATTCTAAATTCCATCCAGATGACAACTAGAGATTAACCATGGTTAACCAGTCGGATATCTCCAATATGATATCTATTGGAGGTTTGGCCTCATGAAACTGAATCATACATATCAATGAAATGCCTTCCTTTTCATCATTGCCCTTGCTTTGAAAATGGTAGGGAACAAAGCTCCTTCTTTAAGTGTTCTTTCTTGCTATCCTTGTAGTTCTGAAAGCTTATTTTCTGTGAGTTATTTCAAGGTAGGCTTCTTTTTTACTCAATCTCTTGAATTAAAATGGAACCCAGGTTACCACATTTCTCCCCTCTATTAATTTTATTTGCCATTGACATTTCATTTCATATATTGATGTCTCCAACCAAGGACATTTATCTTATCTTTTTTTTTGGCATACATCAAGTAGCCAAGGCTGACTACAAACTTTCCCTTTAGCTGAGGAGTGCATTGAACTCCTAATCTATCCTACCTCTCACTCCCAAGTGCTCTGGCTGACATTTAGCATTTTAAAGATTAATTGTTCACCTAAATTTAAAATTACCTAAATATATTGTCATGTTTTGATCCATGTGTACCCCACAAACAAATGAATGTGTTCTGATTGATCGATCCTCAGCTGATGGCAGTTAGGGAATTACAACCTCGCTAGAGTTGTGTTGTTGGGGGCGGGTTTATGGGGTTATAAACCAGCTTCCCCTTGACAGTGTTTGGCACACCTTCCTGCCGCTGTTTCCAGTGCTGTAGCGGAGGTGATGTCCACCCTCTGCTCATGCCATCATTTTCCCTGCCAGGATGGCGTCTCCCCTAGAGCCCGTAAACCCAATAAACCCTTTCCTCCACAGCCGCTTTTATTTGGGTTCTTTCTGAACAGCAACTAGAATGCTGGCTATAACATATATGATTGTAGGTTTTTTCCCTAATTCTCCTTTTTAAATCACAGTAAACATTCATGACCTGTTGTATCTATTCATCAAGTAACATTGCCTTTCATCTACCTCAATGTTCACTGAAGGACAATTAGTTAACAATTGATTTTTTGCCTTGTCTATTTGTCAATTAAACTTACTTACTTGGAGGTATTTAAACAAAGCTTTGATGTCTTTGCCTCTAGAATTTTTCAGCATTTTATAGGACATGGTCATTGGTGAAGAGTGGAGATTTTATCTAAATTTTCTTTTTGTTGGCCTTTTTTTTTTTTTTTTTTTGATTTTGCCCTGGAGTTATAGTCCTTACCCCTGTGTTCATCTCACTGGGTGTGTAGAATGATGATCTAATCCCTTGTATCTGTGGTATCTTTGAAGGTATCAAGACCTTCTGTCACCTCACCTGAACACAATGGTAGCTGACTTTTCCAGTTCACTTTGCAGCGACTTGAACTCCTGACAGGTTTCCTGAAAGCCTAAAACAAAGTCACTTAGAAGAATTTCAACCCTTTACTCTCCTCTCTAAAAAGTATAATTACTGTGTTTATCTGATTGAGCATATAGTTTCCATTTTATGCTGAACCATTAGAGAGTTTGCTCCATATGAAAAAGAATCTGTAATAAATCAAACAATACAGAGTTCTAGAAATCCTTCTCAAACTCTTCTTCAGAGCATATGACATCCTAGGTTTTAGCTTCTGTCTTCATACATAGCCCTGAAGCTTTCTTCATCAACTTTACTCTCACAACTCCCAGCTGACAAGTGGAAGAGTAAATGTGGAGATCTTCACTACTTTCTTTTCCTCGGGGATTGCAGGGATTTGTGCGTGCATGCATTGTTTCCTCAATATTGATATCTGAAAGAAGTTGCAAGTATATTTCTAGATTTGTGATTAATATTAGCAAAAATATCAGTTAACACAAGCTGTTCTATCACATTTGTCTTTTTCTTTTTGTTGGTTTTTGTGGGAATCACTATGATTTATTCCTGAAATTCTGTGAAAGAATTCACAAATAAAAACATCTGAGATTAGAAATGTCCTTGTTCTTATTTTCTGTTTAGAAAAATCCAGGTCTGCTTCAATTTATGAGAGAAATTCCAACTTAGTAGTTTTACTAAATTTATTTTAGTTTATTTCTATTTATTGTTTTGAGAAATAAGCAGTGAAAATTAATATTTACTTTGTTACATTCAACATAAAAGTCCTAACTTATCATTTCATATTTTTCATTCTTTACATTTTATTAATTAGATACACTGTATTCAAGATTATGTTACAGTTTCTTCTGATTTAGTTTTTTCTTTTCTTCTTTGGTTACAAGATTTTACAGGCAGAATTTCTGTTTCCAAAATTTGTGCTAATATAAACAAGATTAGTGCAAAGTTACAAATAATTCAAATATTTGATGGAGAATTATTATTTTTACTACTTTAATCTGCATTTGCCCACTGTGTTTACTTCAACACATTTCCTCAGTTTTATTTTTGTTTGTTTGTTGTGTTAGTTTAGTATGTGTTTTGAGTGTATGTGTGCGATTGCAGGTATGGAGGGCAGAGAAACATAACACATGTCCTCTGTTGTACTCAACCTCACATTGCAGGGATGAACATCCAAACCAAACACAGTTTATGGAAGGAAGAAACTTATTTCAGATTATAGACCCAGTGGGAAGTTCCGTAAGTGACAGAGAAGTCTGGTTCCTATTCATAAATTCAAGGAGAGAGAGATTGAGAAAAAGAGAGAGAGATCACCAGCAGCCAGCAAAACCAAAAAGCAAGAAGCATAAATTGGCAGCAAGCAGGATCCCCAGAGCTCATCCTCCCCCCCAGTGACATCTCCAACAGCCATGCGGCTAGAGATCCAAGTTACCAATTTTAATAAAACACCCGAGTCTAGAGGGGACATACATTTAACTATTAAGTCCTTCGTTGGAGTTTTTCCATCTTACTTTCCCGAGACTGACTCTCTCACAGATCCTGGAGCTCATGGTTTTTCAGTTAGACTAGATGGCCAGCAATCCACTGATTTTGTTTCCACTCTCCTGGGTGCTGGTGTTACAGCCCTGCTCAGAGACACCATGCTTTTGAGGTGGTTGTCTGGAAACTAACTCGTGTCCTCACCAGGAAGCACTTGTACTCACTGAGCCTTATCCCAAGCCAGTTTTTAAATTTATTAAGCTTCCCGGCCTTCTTTTTTTAAAAAACATATTCTCTTCATTAATAGTGCTTCATTTTTTTTCACAAAAATTTCAATTGCATTTTCTTAAAACAAGCCTAGGTTTTATTTATCATGATCTAGTTCAAGAAGAACCTTGTACTTGTTCTGCCCATTAGATATCCCTTTCCCACAAGAAATCCCTTTTCCACAGAAATAAAAGGCATTTAACTGATTTAAAAATGAATTTCCATATAAAAATTTCAAACAGTTTTACAAATCCATTCCAATGTCCATTAACCATTTGATTAGGAATTTTAGGACTCACGAGTCAAGCCTAATAATCATTGGCATGGCGGAGTCATTAATAACAAAACTAATAATAGGTTGGGTTGGTTCATTTCAATAGACAAACACAACAGGTAATTAGATCCAAGGTGAGTCTCTGTTTTGTAAAATTGAAGGTCTATAAACAAAAAAGGGATATAAATAAAATTATAACACAAATTGAATTCTTTAGAAAAAAATCTTGGATACATGCAGGCATAGATTAGAGAATTTGGACATATGAGTTTAGAATCCAGTCACAGTTTTTTTTTTTTTTAATTTATCTATGCTACAAAGTGTCTCCTTTCTTCTATAGGGCTCAAGAAAACTTATCTATCAAGCTGACAATGTAGAAATGCTGTTTCTAGCCTCCTAAAGTTTTCATTCCTAGCTAAATCTGCCACACATTATTACTACAAAACTACACCATACACACAGGCAGAGCAGCATGACGACAGAAAGGCTGGAAAGCAAACTCCCATCCACCACCTGCAAATGTGCTTAAAACAGAAGTTGGGAAATAAGAGTCTTGGTAGTATATTGTGCTTAAAAAATTACATATTTGAGTGACGAAAACAGAAGCCTCTCAACAATTAAAAAAATGGGTTAATAATTGAAGTGCATGGCCAGAAACTATGCCACCTTTATACAGAAACAGAAGAAAGACTTCAAACATGGAAATAAATGCCAATATTTTTTGGCTTTTGCATAGTGCATATGTTACGTTGTGTGGGTAGTGATATGCCTGTCTGGTGTAAGTACAGCTCCCGCTTCACAGAACATTGGGTGTCCCCAACACCCCTGTTTTTCCTTGTGAATGGATCCTGGAGTTCATGGCCCCATAGATTCTGCAGTCTCTACTCCCTACAGTACTGGGCTTATGTATGTGTGTGGTCATACCTGTTTAAGTGGATACTGTAGTTTCAAAATCTCCCCAGATTAAAAAAATAATTATTATTATTTTTATTTTTGGTTGGCAAAGGAGACTTAGATAACATACACACTGGCATTTTTAAATACAATTTGTTTTTATTAGCTCCCATCCTGCCTTCTATCCCAGGATTTCAAATATGCAGGAAAAAGAAGCAAAAAAGGACAAATGGGATTTCCTGAGAATAAAGTTCTGCTGCAAAGCATAGAAAAAAAAAAACAATAGAGTGAAGGAGTGGTCTCAGGAATGGAAGGAGCATTTAGATATTTCACATCTGGAAAGGGTTACTATCCCAAATTCATAAGTAAGTCAAGAAAATCATCAGTAAAAATCCAGGTACAAAAACATTTAGGATGGAAGACATGCAAGTGGCCAAAAATAATAAAGCATGCCCAGTGTCAATTATATAACAAGCTAAATGCATGTCACCTAACTGCATTTACAATGCCCATCCATGCAAAGTTTCTATTTAATAATAATTTTAAAAACAGGTAAAATATAAAAACAAGATAGTAATGCTTCAGAATATCTACATGAAAGAAAACTTCATAAACTGTCAATGTGAACATAGGCAGTATGAAAAATCATACAGCTATTCTTAAAAAGTGAAAATAAACCCAGTATCAGAACCAAGCTTATAATCATAATACTCAGAGGACTGAGACAAAGCAAGGATGAGGCCGGCCTGGTCTACATACCAACTTTCATATGAGCCTCAGATATATAGTAGTAGTTTGTTTCCAAAACCAAAAAGAAAATTAAAAATAGAGCTAGCTCCTGATCTAGTAATCCTACCACGGAGTTTATATCCAAAGGAAATTAAATCAATATATTCAAGAGACACCTGGACTCACATGCTTGTTTCTGCACTGCTCACAATGGCTACGAAATGGAGGCAATCTAATTAGATGGAAATAAACCCGGGCTGTTGAATAGATGATGGCCATACATATTCACAGCAGAGTAATATTCAGATATAAAAGATAAAATCCTGCCATTTGAAACAAGGTGGCAGGAAGTGGAGGTTATTATGTTATGTGAAATAAGTCAGGCAGGGAGATACACATGCCCTACACATCTCACTCATACATGGATTCTGAGATAGTCAATCTACCAGATTTAAAATAGAACAGTACTGTCAAGAGTCTAGCATTATTATTAGTAGGGGAGGTGAAGGAGTGGGTAAACATTGAGTAGCAGTTTATAGTAAGACAGGAGAAATAAGCTTGGGTCTTCTGTTACCTGGAAAGGTAATATAGATGACATATAATGTGCCAAATATTTTAAAAAAGAGAGCAAAGAATTTTGAATACTATTACTTTATGAATATCACTTTAAAAATGATAAATATTTGAGGTGATACTCTCTCTATTGTGATTTGAATATTGTAGAATATGTATGTTTATCAAAACATGACATGGTACCCCAGAAATAAGTATAATTTTATGGGCTAATTAATATTTAAATTTAAGTATCTTCAATATATATGAGACTAAATCAGTACCTTGACCAAATTAAAAAAAAATACTGCCACTTCATATCATTCTAAAAGAAATACAACTGTCCAGGCATTCATTCAAAAAAGAAAATAGCAACAATGGGATTTTTTTTCAATCAACTAAACCAGAACCATTTATTTTCATAAACTAGCTTATGTTTTGAAAATACAGTGTAGCAAAGGCTGCCATTCCTCTGTGGCACCGTTTCCACACCTTTGGTGGAGGGGAGGCAAAGCCAGATGAAAACAGATGAGCAGTGGCACCCATTAAAACATAGAGATGTCTCTCCTTCAGGCTAGTGACATCCAGTTGGATTAAGAGCCTGGATAAGGAAATGTGTGATTATTTTCTGCATGTATATTACAGCACACTTTTATGCACTGTGTAGAGTTATTTTCTCTCTTCTGATGCCCTGCGTTGGTTGGCCACATGCTGTGTTGGGAGCTTGGTGCATAGTAAAATGCCTTTAGGCAGTTGACTCTCTGTGGTTCTTTGTAGTTGAATTTGCAATGTTTGTGATAAGTTTCATGATGAGGTAAGAATGCCTGGAACAGTGTTTGTAATGAACAAGTGATTCCTGAATGTGAATAACCAAACTCTTGCAGTGAATAGACATTGCTTTTTTTATTATTATTATTAGTTTCATTGATTAGAGGACATTTAAAATTTTAAGTTTCTGGGAGAATCTCTGCTATGAATTTTATTAGTTATTAATTGTGAAGGCTTCATACTGCTTTCTTTAGTCACTGACATAGAATAGATTCTATTTGTTAACACTAATTCCAGGTAATGAAACATGACAGTTGAAGCTTTTCTTTCCATACGTTGTTTAGTTATAAAATACGGCATACTTAAAATTTCATTTTTCTGGCTTTTGCCCACCATTATTTTCTTTCAATGAGTCCTGGCTATGTTGCATGTATATTATGAGAAAAAAATGAGAGGAAATTTTCAGCTCTGAAATGGAGTTACAAAGATACTCTCTTAATTTATTTTAACATTTGTGTACCTTACTATTAGGTCTTCATATAAAAAATGTTGGAAAAAGTGTGTTTAGCGTTCCAATTACTTTTCAACTGCCTTTTCACTAATTCAGAGATTGGATAAATATCAACCTTTAGTTATTGCATTCCTGTGAAGTAATTGAAAAAGTGACTTTAATTAGTTTAACTTTTATTAAAACCATGCAAAAAGGTCTTCATTAACAACCGCTTATAAGGAACTCTCAAGTCTTACTGTGAAGGCAATGTCCAAATAATTGTTTTCTTTCTCAAATATGTCAAGTTGGTTGGAATGCACTATATAAACCAAGCAACACTGGAGTTGATAGTCCAATTTGAAAGACTTATTTGTATCGTATGGACTAGGGGTGTCCAAACTTTTAGACATTTTGACATGATGTCATTTAAATATGTTAGGTTACATCTGTTTGTATCTTGGCATGCATATAACATGAAGGCCCCAAGTTGGATACACCTGGTATATACTAAAAAATTCATGATAAATTAGGTGGTAACATTGAATGAATAAAGTCAGGTTGAAAAAAAAATGAACTTCTGGACATTAAACAAAATTCTATTAATAAACTCAATGACAGATAAGTTTTCTGATCTTTTAAAATATGTTTTACTAGAGAGTAATAAAGATAGACTGGTTTGATTAGAAACAAGATTGTTGTTTGTTTCTTTTTAATGAGATTCTTTTTCCAATTCCTAAAATGTTAAAATACTCATTGATTTAAGGACCAAAAACTCATTCGTCATGAGCTTTTGATCTACCAAAAAGTAACCTAGTTTCCTGCTTGAGAATATTTTCCATATAGCCAGGGAGAATGAAACTGATTGTTTATGTCACATGATTATGTAAGTCAAAGTGTAGCCCATGATAAATTCATACGTGGAAAATATCAAGCAATATACAGAATGAACTAAAAATCTGTAAACTTCTTGAAATGGTCAAGAAGAATATATTTCTGGTTTGTACCTGTGTAATCTGCACAACTGTTAACCTCTGTTATTATTGCCCCAAAGCATTCATGGACATTATCTATGTGTACATGAATGGTTGTCTTCCAATAACATGTCCTTGTGAATATTAGGTTAATACATGTATAAGAATGATTGTCCTCTTCCAAATTTTAATTGTTCTATTACTGTGTAACATGGACTTCAAAACAATGAAATTTTTAATAGTCTTATGCATCTATTGTGTGATAAACAGTACACTTGAATATCCATCGTTATCATAATTATTTACAGTAGATTATGTTGTACAGGAAGTATTGGAGATTATCCCATGTACCTACTTAGGTCCTATGGATCATAACCTTTTTGTGTTTTTTTTTCTTTTATTGAATTAGAGCAGGTAATCAATAGAATAGAAAAAATATTGTGAGATTTATTTGGATAGATCATTAAAAGACTCATTTCCACTTGACCCTCAGACTTTTATAAAAATTAATATCATTTATTTATTGTAGGCTGCTAAGAGGTCCTGAATCTAAATTAGAGCTGAGCCATCTTCAATTTCTCGTACACCAAAAAATAGGTAAGGTATTGTTCTAAACTGTAAGTTTTGAAGCTTTTTTTTCTAGCATGACAATCAATATAGCAGGCTATCTATGAGCCAACGTTGCTTGTAAAGTCCCAAAGATTAAGTGTCAACGCTTATATGGACTTCTCACTTGAATCTATCCAGGTCTGCCATTGAGCAACAGCACCTAGCAACAGCACTTACATGAGTCAGCAGAACATTTTGCACATGTTTATTTATAAATGACACAGTCAAATTTGGCCCATAGACCTTTTTTCTAAGTTTTAAAATAGTTGACTTCTTTTCTCAATCAACACAGTTTGAGTAGCAATTCACAAAATTAATATTCAATTCTTTTTAACAGGATTATAAAATTAGGGACTCATAAGGAAAGATTTATTTCATGAATTTATTTTCAATTATGTGATATAATTTACTTTGAGTCCATTCCTATTTCCTATATTTAAATATATAGTAACTTTACACTAAAAATCCAACTTAGAGCCTACGGTACCCTTTGCTGTCTTTGCAGATATTCTGGGGTTTAATTTTTATAATCCTCAAATTCAATTATATTGAAAATATACAAACAATTAGAAAAAAGAAATCATGGGGGGGGGCTGTAGAGATAGCTAAGAGGTTAAGGCACTTGCCTCTAGTGCCTAAGGCCCTGGGTTCAATTCCCAAGTACCCACATAAACCAGACCCACAAAGAAACCATGGGCAATTGAGTTGTAGAAACTGTAATTGGACTTATTTTCAGCCAGCAAGAGGAAGAATCAGTATATTCATCAAGGAGTTGCAGAAAATCTTCCCACAGGCATTCCACATGACATGGTTATTTATGACATCAAGATGAATATTAATCTGTGAAGCTCTGGTCTCATTAGTACAATGCCCCTTGCTAATAGCCATTGTAATAACACAATAACCATTTGGCAAAGGAAAAGAAAACCATTGTAAGCATATCTTCATAATGAATTGGTTTTGAATTTGATTTCTGGATTTAATATTTATAGGGTTTTTTAATGGACACTGTCAAGGAGGTCAAACAAAGAATTAAGGTCCATTTAAAAGCTGTTTCTCTTTTTGCCATAGGAATTTCCATAACTGTGTATCAGTCTCAACCACTCCAAAATGTCATCAACAGGATATTAATATTAATGTTTACTGACTTTCAAGGAGATGCTTGAACTACTATTAATTTATCCAGACACGTCTAAGTTAAAGAGTGCCAGAAAATATTGATTTATAAATTATTCTTATTCAGCGTTCTATTTTCCGTATTTTTTCTGACTTTTATTTTGATTAATGTCTGCTTTATTCTGAGTAGTGCAAAATATTATAATGAATATTTGATGGTTGTGAAGTCATATTATTTTAATGGAGTCACTTTCTGTTTAGGTTTTATTGATAACATTAAAAAGATGAATATTTTCATAAAGACCTATAGACATCAAAGAGAGAAAGTGTGGATCGAGAAATCCCTCATCCCTCAATATTAACCCCTAGAGTTCCGTGTTCATGGCATACTACATGCCTAGGGAAGGGAGAGCTTTTGGGAAAACTAGACTGCTGCTACATTTGGATATAATTTCCATAAATGAACATCCTTCATTTTTAGTGCAGAATCTTTCTTGCTTACTTTGACTTTTCCAGAATTGGAACCAGCCATTCAGAAAAGGTGACCCTAGTACATGACACATTTTAGGCTCATGTGCTTCTCTACAGAAAATCCTTTATAGACAGTATCATCT
Organism: Zapus hudsonius; assembly: GCA_004024765.1. Taxonomy (NCBI): domain Eukaryota; kingdom Metazoa; phylum Chordata; class Mammalia; order Rodentia; family Dipodidae; genus Zapus; species Zapus hudsonius. Next base: position 1,056 of record PVHP010026560.1, on the reverse strand, counting down.
CCATAATGACACATTGTTTCCAGTTTGTTAAAGTAGCTTACTTTTTGAAAATATGGGGAGAGACCAGATTTGTTGGTGGGCTCAAGAGGCTGACCCACTCACAGGTGTGCTGCTGAATCCAAGAAAAATTGAGAAGGAAGCATGAAGCTGACAGCTGACTCTGGAATTGATGATTGCAGCCCTCTTGGATGAGACTGAAACAGAAGTAAGTTCTAGCCCTGCCAGGACAGGCAGGGTGGCGTCTATGTTTCTGTGACCCTGTCCCTAGCTAACTACCTATCGGAAAAATGCTATGTTGCTCCTAATCTGTATAAACTGGAACTTTCAGCAACTCCATCTAAGCATGTAAAGTAGGAAAGGGGTAGACGTACCTTGGAGTGAATCAGGCCCTTCCAGAGCCAGTATACCCTTAGCTGGCCCAGCCCAGTAAGAAACGCAGTATGAATAGTAGGATGCATGCATCAGCAATCTGCTTGGTGAGGGTAGCAAGGGTTAAGCAGTCCTCAGCTGCAACCTCATCCCCATCCATGCAGCTGGATTCCAGCGCAGGCCTCCCAGGAGGAAGGACTTTCAACTTATTTTGTGTCTTCTTTCTTAACTGTGTGTATGCAATGTTATTTACTTATTGAAGTTACTAAAACAATGTTTTTCTTGCTCTTTTCTGTCTTTCTTTTTTGTTTTGTTTTGTTTGTTTTTATTTGGTTTTCGAGGTAGGTTTACACTCTGGCCCAGGGTGACCTGGAATTCACTATGTAGTTGTCTCACAGTGGCCTCAAACTGATGATAATTGTCCTTCCTCTGCCTCCCAAGTACTAAAGTTAAAGGGGTGTGAACCTTCAAACCAGGCTTGACATTTTCTCTTTTTTTAAATCATGTTTTTTCATATTTGCATCTCTGACTCACTTTTGTTTAGTAGTATTTTCACCTTTACAATTTTAACTATTTTATGTCATATTCTCCTCTTTGTTTTCTTTTGTTATCAATGGTTTAACTGTTGGTGTTAACTTATTTTAATTTATTTTTATATATGACTTCTTGCTGCCTTACTGGGTTATT
>PVHP010026559.1:0-24452 GCA_004024765.1 Zapus hudsonius | reverse complement strand
GGATATAGAAGGAAAGGTGGGCTTCAAGAAAGATAAAGGGATTTTTAGCAATGTGGAATGTTATACTGAGAATGACTGAGGATGAGCTGCTTAATCTGTCACATCTGTAAATGAGCCTCTTTCAACTGAAGAGTACTGATAGTCATGTGGGGTGAGCATTCCTACGTCAACACTGCACAAGCAAGGTGCCCCAATTCAACACTGAATGCTAACATGATGGCATGAGGGGAAAGTTACATACTTGACCTCCTATGACAGGTTGCAGTCAGAATGTAGGTGATCTAAAATACATATAAAGTTACCTTCAGTTGAGGCGTATGTAAAGCTCAAGTGAATTTCATGTTTAGACATTGGCTCCATCTCAAAGATATCTCATGTACATGCAAAGAACCCAAAATATGAAAAAAAATGAAATCAATTGACTTCCGGTCACAAACATTTTGGATAAAGCGTGTTTGTTGTGGTCAGCTTTCTTGTTGCTGCGCAGATAGAACCCAAGCAAAGGCGGCTTGTGGAGGAATGGGTTTAACCAATCTCCATTCCACAGAACCAGGTGGGCTACCAACTTGTTAATCCAGGGGGGGATCAAAGCATTCAGGCCCCTTCCTTCAAAAAGTCCACATTCTTCCTGTTGTTCTAATGCGGACCAGCTGGCCCAATCTCAGTGGTTGTAATCTCTCAAACAATTGTAGGTGAACGGGCAGCAGTTTCAACCCAAATATCTATCTTTCTGTTCCATCTCCATCTGCTCACACCAGTCCATCTTTACGTAAAAAAACAACCCTGCACAGGTTTCTAGGACACAGGCAGGCAGAATGCAGCAAGCTTCTCATGCAAACTGCTTCTGGCACAGTCCTGACAAAGTTCTTTCTCACCCTCGTAAACCAAACCTCACAGGCCATAGTTCTCATTACATCCAGGTCTTTAAACTCTGACCAGAATGATCCAATACGCTGTACTTACAGCACTGCAAGGCACCTCTTAGGACAAGCTTTCCAATCTGTCCACATTCCTTCTGCAGATCACTTCCAAAAGCCCAAAGCCACAAGATCAGGGTTCTAGCAGCAACAGATGACCCCACGTCCTGGTACCAAAACTGTTGTTTTCAGCTTTCTTGTTGCTGTGTAGATAGAACCCAAGCAAAGGCGGCTTGTGGAGGAATGGGTTTATTTGGCTTACGGACTCGAGGGGAGACTCCATCCTGTCAAGGAAAATGATGGCATGAGCAGAAGGGTGGACATTACCTCCACCACAGCACTGCAAACAGCGGCAGGAAGGTGTGCCAAATACTAGCAAGGGGAAGCTGGTTTATAACCCCATAAGCCCGCCCCCAACAACACAGCTTCATTGAGGTTGTAAAACCCAAACTGCCATCAGCTGAGGATTGATCTATCAGAACTCATTCATTGTTTGTGGAGGACATCTGTATCAAACCATGACAGTGTTCTATAGTAGTGTATCTGCAAATGGAAAACTTCGGAGTTCTATCTTATTTTACTTTGTTTTCTGTATTAAATACTTTGAAGATATTAAAAATGTTAATCTAAAATAAAGCTGGTTCTACAAATTCTAGGTAAATAAAACATGCTATGGAGAACCAATGATTGAAAAATATATTAGAAGTTAACATGTTTATTGATTTATTGCTTCATTTGTTTGAAAAGAGGAAATGATAACCAGTCTGTATTAGTTACTTTCTTGTTGCTGTGGCCAGATGTTTGACCAGAAATGAACTAAGGAAGGAAAAGCATTTATTTTGGTTTATGGTTTTGAGGGGACACATTCCATGGTGGCAGTGAAGGCACAGCTGGCCAGATCCTCACAACCAAGAAGCAGAAAGCAGACAGGAGTGGGGCCTGGCTATAAAGCCTACATGCCTGTGTGTCCCCAGTGACCCATTCCTCCAGCTCAACAAATTACCCAAACAGCACCACCAGCTGGGGATCAAGTGTTCAAACACATGAGCATGTGGAAGAATTTTACATTTAAACCACAACACAGTCTGATACTATTTTGGATAAGAATTTTAAAAAATCCATTATTTCAGTAGATTTGTTATGTATCAGAATAGAGCTAGTCTTTTAAATTTCTGTAATGTGTGATCATTCGTCTCTTTTTTGTGTTATACCCATTTTTCAGCTTTTCTTTGGAAAATTATATGAAATATCTATTTCAGTATTTTGTGTAAGAGCCTTTCTAGTATTTTGGGGCAAACAGCTTGCCCTGTTGTCATCTTAACCTCTAGTCCTTTACCAAACTAACAGCTTAACTTACTTTAGTTTTCTCTATATAACATATCATATATAAAGGCTCTTCACAATCCTGGTTATTTTGCACAGGATGTACTTTAATTGTTCATTGTAACATTCTTTAAAATTACAGAGAAAATATAACTCAGAACTTCAAAAGTGCTTCAGTCAATTCTGTATCCTGCAGCATGTTATGTGGGGGGGGGTAAGAAATACTGTATTACCATTGATTTATTAAATTCTTTATCCTATCTTTCATTGCATTTGTTTTGTTCATTTTGAGCCTGCAGAATAACTGCCTATCTTTCCATGGTTTCCTAGCATTTATTTGTGGGATCACAGTTCATACACAAGCATAACAACATAAGTTTTAAAAAAATTTATTATTGACAATTTTCAGATATGCATATAATGTACTTTGTTCATAATCTTCTCCCATTACCTTTTTTCCTCTTTACCCCTCCCATTGGGCCTCTACTCATCTAGACCTCTTCTCTTTGATGATGTATGTGTCTGCATGTCCCACTGGGTTTCATTATGATTACTTTTATGAGCATGAAGAGACAGCCAGTATTTAACAGAAACACATACACTTACTGCTCAGCATACCACTGAAGAGAATGTTTTTCCCTCCCCAGAGTTTTTTTTTTAAACCCAATTGTTCGGGTTTAATAGATTATCATATAAAAACTTTTTATTAAAATTATCATACATGTACATAAATTGTTTGGATTATCATCTCCTTTGTCACTTTCTTTTGTTCCCCCAATACTCCTTTTACTAAACTTTGTTTTTTCCAATTAGTCCCTTTCAGTGTCCTTTTTATTTATTTTTGCTCTACCCTTTATCCAAGACAATATGTTGATGACTCAATATTCTATAGGATTATTGCAGGTAATGACAGCCACTGTAAGGTCATGAATGTATTAGCTCCTTTCTGTCTCGAAGACAATGTTTCAAAGCACTCCTGCCCATGCTTTGCCTCTTTCTTGTTCCCCAAGTCATGGAGGACTTGAGAGATGTCTCATATAGTGCTCAGCACACAATCGTCTTAGCATTTTGATTAGTTTTGAATTTCCCCGGCAGTCACTGCCATTGAAAAAAGAAGTTTATCTGCCCCCAAATGAGAAGAACACTAATCTACGGGCATGAATTTACATATTTAGTGGGCACTTTGATGGATACAACATAATCCTTCAGCCAAACATGAGTAGCAGTTTCACCCTTAGAATTTATGATCTTCCCAGCCCCAGGCCCTCAGTACCAGAATTTTCTCCTATGGAGCTGGCCTCAAACATAGTCATCGAGCAGCTGCTTCCCCAATCAGTGACAGTGTGACAGTGGACACATAGTGCCTGGCTGTACAGTAGTGTAGCTCACAGTGTCCGCTGCTGGTTAAGACTTGATGACTTCTCTTTCCCAGTAGGCTGCATAGCACTTTCCAGTCCTGATACCTAGTCATCAAGGAAGAAGAGGCTTATAGCTCAGTTCCAGATTTCTTAGTGTTGTGCAACCCATACATATGTGTTGGGCAACCAAGAACATTGGCAATAGACAAGTGTTTTGGGGACCTCGGGGGATTCCCTGACCAAATACTCACTGTTAAGTATGCCATCTCTGGCACTGGGGTTTTCCCTGTAACAACCTATGTTACATATTATTTTTAATAGTTATTAGATTTTCTCAGGTAATTTATAAATAGAATTTTGTTTCTAACATACATATTAACAGTACATTTGGTTTTGCCTAATTTATACGTCATTGTTGAGCAGGACAGAGTCATTGCCATATTGCTATCCCTGAATAGCAATTGTAGTGGCTGATATTGATACCAAGATTAGTCCCATCACCTGCCTAACCATATTTTTATTCAAAATTATGCTTCCTACACATCAGGGCATTCTGCCTACTGTGCATCAGTGGTCATTTTCAGGATGCCTGTGGAAAATTATTGGCCTCTATTTTAAAATAAATTTTTTTGAAATTCCAAATAGAATTTTTAAAGTGAAATATTTAATATTCAGTGCATGGAAATATAAATGTTAACCATTTAGTAAATATTGAAATATTTATTTGCTTCAAAGTTTGTTTCACTGATTATTTAGTTGTTCACCATTTTTGTCTAGTTTGAGAATCAGTGTTCAGGTGGCACGGTAATGACTAGCATTTTGTTTTACATGGGAATAACATTTTTTTCTTTAAAATCTTTAGCAGATTCACAATCTAAGTGGATTTGTCTTATTTATCCCATGCTTTCTCAGGCCCTCAGTTTGTATCTGCATAACCCAGTTTGAGAACAGACTTATGGTTCTTATGTAGGCCCATTATATCTCATGATCCGTTTTCATAGGATTTACAGTACACTCTTCCATGCTATGCTATTTAAATGTTTACCATTGCTTTTTAATTTCCTTTTATTGCAGTGTAATTTCTGTGATACAGTTAGTAATTGTGAATGTAGCATCCATTGTTCTTAATGGAATTACAATGATCTAATTCAGTTTATAATCACAAGCAGAGTTCACCTTTCATTAAAGAGTCCTAAACCATATTCATCTGTTAAAACTATTGCATTATCAAGAAACAAGGAAATAATGCTATTTTAAAGTTAGACCATGTATTTCCTACATATTTTTATTTTGGTATTTAAGAAACTTTGTTGGTTAATTTAATGAAAAATATTTTAGGACTGGAGAGATGTCTTAGGGGTTAAGGTATTTGCCTGCAAAGCAGAAGGGTCCGAGTTCATTTCCCCAGGACTCATGTAAAGCACAAGGTGGCACATGTGTCTGGAGTTCATTTGCAGTGGCTGGAAACCTGTTGCTCCCATTCTCTCTCTCTCTCTCTCTCTCTCTCTCTCTCTCTCTCTCATGCTCTCTCAAATAAGTAAATAAATAAAATATTAAAAATATTTTATAATAAAATCATGGCTCCAAAACCTTGGTTTCTTTATTGTGTGTGTGTTTCACATCAGAATCTCACTGTTGCCCAGGGTGACCAAGAATTCAGTCTATATCCCCAGGCTGGTTTCAAACTCAAAGCTATCCTCCTACCTTAGCTTCCAGAGTGGTTGGACTAAAGGTGTGTGCCAACATGCCCAGTCAAAAAATAAATTTTAACAGCAATATTGACTTTAGCAATATCCACCAGAGTTGGCCATGGTGGCACATGCTTATAATCCCAGTGTTTGAGAGGCTGAGGTCAAAAGGTTGTGTTTTGGAGGCTGGCCTACTTTACAGAGAGAAACTCAAACAAAAGGGCAAAATCAATAAAACAAAACTACTAACCCAAACCATAAAACAATACCTACCACCAAATGATATCAACTATCTATATTGTCATTCTTAAATCTCTTATGTTATAGCCAGAATAGTGAAACTTTCCAACTTTTCTTTTGAGACCTGCATTCTTGTTCCCAGGTTTTCCTCCTTCAGTAGATGTCTGTTTTTGTGGCTCCTGTGCTTGTGGTTAACCTCTCTTTCCCTGTCTGTAATTTGCTAGCTTCAGAAACTTTTCTCAGCATAGAGCAGAGATTTAGACAGCTGTGCCTCTGTAAACAGTCACCATCGTTGCCAAATCAGTGTGTGGTGCAGGTCTTGAGTGAGAACTGCACCTGCTCTCGGTGTGGCAAATGATAAGGACTACAGAATTTTGGGATTTCTTTAAATCTAATAACAGATGATCTCACACCTCTGTTGGGTTACAGAGTCTACTTATTCTGAGTTTCCAGTTTTTGCATGTCTCTTGCTAGGATATAGACAGATTAATTTTAAGAAAACACATGTTCTTTGTGCCATGATTCTACACTTGGAATATTGTATGAGAAATTATCTTAATTGTGCAATGATTTCCTAAAATTTTTTTTCTCTAAAAATTTCTAACTAGAATTTGCCATTTGTGCACATCATTGTTTGGACTAAGTAACTCAGTAACTCAGAATATATGTAGATATCTCTGTCAGTGATAATTTTTTTCTAATGGAAGAAAGAATCATTTTAAGAATTAACAAAATCTTTGAGTTGATAGGACATTCCATACTGTATGTAGAGATCATTTCTTATAACATTTTTTTCAGATCTGTATGTGTTTGGTTTGGATGGGGAGTAAATAATGTATTTCAATTTCCTATCTTTTTTGTTGTTTGTTTCTTTGTTTTTTTCAAGGTAGCTTCTTGCTCTTGCCCAGGCTGACCTAGAATTCCATCTGCCATCTTAGGCAGGCTTTGCAAATAAGCACCTTTAACTGCTGAGCCATCTCTGCAGCCTTCAGTTATCTTATGTTTTAAAAAATTGCAGGTTATTTATCCTTGACCTTTAAGACTGGGCTTGTGTCTGACTAACAACAATCCAATATACTCAATTAAAATGCTTTTATGGGGGCAGAGCGATGGCTCAGCAGTTAAGGTGCTTGCCTGCAAAGCCTAACAACTTGAGTTTGATTCCCCATTTCCCATGTAAAGCCAGATGCATAGATTGGTATATACACCTGAAATTTGTTTGTAGTACCTGGAGACCCTGACAAGCCCATTCTCTCTGTTTGTGTCTCTTTATCTCTCCCTGCTTGAAAACAAATAAAGATAAATTAAAAAAACAAAACAAAAAAAATGCTTGTAGGAAAGATGACCTGAATGTCGATTGAGTAGGAAGAGAATGGATAAAGGAGACTGCATTTGATCAGTGCATGTTTTATTCATTTATTGAATTATCACAGTGACCCCTTTGATTGGAATCCTATGGAACTTTATTTTTGAAGCTTTAGAAAGTTTTGAATCTTTTCAGTATTTTAAGTCATTCCAGTTTATTAGCTGCTTTCCACTCCATCTGCAGTGACCCCATTTAGAGTATATAAATCATAATTTCTCATGCATGCAGATAGGTGCCATCATTATGACTATTTTGTCATACTTAAAAAAGAAATCTTAGGCTTTTAAAATATTTTATTTATTTATTTGAGAGAGTGTGTGTGAGCAAAAGAGAAGCACACAGAGAGAGAATGGACACTTAAGGGCCTTCAGCCACTGCAAATGTAGTTTATTGTGGCTGTCTTTCACTTAGCAAAATGTTGTATACTATCTCAAATTTTTATGACAGAACAGTTTCAATGCATGGATCTATCACTGTCCATCATTTGATGAAGTTTTGTGTAATTTTGTCTACTCTAAGTAACCTAGTCTTTACGCATATCTTCATTTGGCATATAGATTTTTTTTGGAAATGTACCATGGAGTGGAATTATTGAGTCATATATAACTTATTGAACTAATTATTTACTTTTCAGTGTGTCTGTACCAGTTTACATTCCAACATTCAATGTGTTGAGTATTCTAGTATTTCTACATCCATACAGTGCTTGGAACTTTTCATTTTTATACTCTTCCTAGTATATGTTAAGTGATATGACATTGTGGCTTTTATTTCTGGTTTTTTTGTTATTTAGGTACTATTTCTTTTTTTAAATATATATTTATTGTACATAATGAGTTATATTATCCCCAATTCCCCAGTGTCCCCCTCCCCATCCACAGTCAGCTGGATATCCTCCTCCATGGGTCATGTGGATCAGTCCTTGTAGCAGGGGACCCTGGATAGCCTAGTACTCAGCCTGGATCTCCTGGCCCAAGTGTGTTGTTACATAGGGGTGCCATGCCTCTGGATAGTCTCCCCCACCATGGCTTTCACAGTCTTTCCACCCCCTCTCCTGCCCAGTTCCCTGAGTTGTGGTGGGTAAGTATTAAGGTGGCTTTAATGTTGTGCGTTTAGGAGTCTTTGTGTCAAAAATTGTTGGTTTCTGACACCCTGGCTTATCCTGTGACTGTGGGTCTCTTGTTCATCCCGTCATTCTCTGTGGGATTCCAAATGGATCCTCCATGATATGGCTGTGGTGGCTCATCTCTTGCCAGGATCTCAACTATCTGCCTACGGTCGGATGGTAGGATTAGATGGGCCACAGCTCTCTCGCTGCATCCTGAAAAATACAAACACCTCCATCGGAGAGTGAGATCAGTCTAGGTTAACAAATATACACAATGCTGAATTGCCAAGATTCTATATTTAGTAGCCTCCCCGTCAATGGCTCCCATAGTGCATCTTTTCTTGTGAGCCTAAAAGTACTGGATCCTGTGCATATCACCCTGAATTCCCAGTTCCAGTCAAGGGCTCCCCCTCTCTAAGTGGATTATTTGGCAGAATTTAAAAGCTGTTGATTGTCTCCCCCAGGCCCAGGCTCCTCCATTGCAATAGTGTTCCTTTCTTGGTTCGCTGTTCTCTCCCAGTTGGAGGTATGGTCAGCCTATTCATGGCCAGAGACTGTGTTTCATGCCAGTGGTCTCTGTTTACTCCAGCTGTTGTTGATCAGCTTCCCCTGGCAGCTTGTACAGTGCATTCCAGAAATACACTAATTACCACCTGGGGTTTGGTTACCATTCCGGAACTTGAAGAGTCAGTGCTCAGAATGGTGGCATTCTGTGGTTTCTTCAGTAACAAGGTGTTGCCTCAGGCCTGGGGAGGGAATTCTAGGGCTTTCACAGAATTCTGTCTTGTTTTTGGACCCTCATGGGTCATTTTGGTCTACAGCTCAGTGAGAGAAGGAACCAGTGACTGGGACAAGGGGTTGGCAGACTGATTAATTATTCACAGGCTAGACTCTCGCCCCTACTACTCATGGCCCCTCTTACCAGTCAACACCCACTACTTGCTCAATAGCTTATAGTATGCTCGTGAGGATTTTATGTTTTTGTACCTAATTTGGTTTAGCCTCATGCTTAAGCCGTTCCCCTCCCCCATCCCTTACCCCTCATTCATAACCTCTCACTTCTAGTAGTCTGTGTAGAATTTATGGTTATCCTGGTTAAGGACCACATATGAGGGAGAATATGCGGTGTTCGATACTGTGTTCTTTTTTTTTTTTTTTTTGAGTGTTCACTTAGTAAGATCTGCTCAAATTTAGACCATTTTTTCCTAAATTTTGATATGTCATTTTTCATTTCAGCTGACTAGAATTCCATCGTGCAAATATACCACAGTTTTGCTGTCCATTTCTCCATGGATGGGCAATTTGGGTTGATTCCAATTCTTGGCTATTATGAATTGAGCTGCTATAAATATAGTTGTACAAAAGTCTCTGCATCGAGATGTGACATCTTGTGGGTAGATGCCTAGTAGAGGGATAGCTGAGTCCATTGGTAGTTCTATGTCCATTCTGTCTAGGAGTCTCCACACTGCTTTCCATAGCAGTTGAACGAGTTTGCAATCCCACCAGTAGTGAATGTGGGTTCCTTTTCCCCCTGCATCCTCGCCAGCAACGATTGTTGTTAGTTTTCTTTATGATTGCCATTCTGACCGGAGTAAGGTGGTACCTCATTGTGGTTTTGATTTCCATTTCCCTGATGCTTAAGGATGCTGAGCACTTTCTTAGATGGGACAAGGCCATTTGTGTTTCCTCTTGAGTTCTCTGTAAGATCTGGAGATTAGGCCTTTGTCTGAGTTATAGCTGGTAAAGATAGTCTCCCAGGTTGATGGGGGTCTATTGGCTCTGAGTATGGTTTGTTTGTCTGTACAGAAGCTTTTGAGCCTGATCAGGTCCCGTTGGTTAAGTGATTATTGCATTTACTGGGCTGCTGGAGTTTTGCTCAGGAAGTTTTTCCCTACTCCTATTTCATGTAGAGTTCCTCCTATTTTTTCTTTCAGGGTGTTCGGGGGTTACAGGATTTATATTGAGGTTTCTGATCCATTTGGAGTTGATTTTTGTGCAAGGTGAAAAGAGTGGGTCTATTTTCATTTTTTTACACGTGTTTATCCAATTCCTCCAGCACCATTTGTTGAAGATGCTATCTTTGGCCCTGCGTACATTGTTGGCCTCCTTGTCAAAGACCAAATAACTGAAGTTACTTTCATTTAGAGCTGGATCTTCAATTCTATTCCATTGATCTGTTTTTATGCCAGTACCATGCTGTTTTAGTTACTATGGCTTTGTAGTATGTTTTGAAGTCAGGCATAGTGATACCTCCTGAGTAGGATGTTTTACTTAGAATAGTTTTGGCTGCCTGACATCTTTTGCCCTTCCAAATAAATTTAGAGATTATTTTTTCTATGTCTGAAGAAGGGATTTTTATCGGCATGGCATTAAATCTCTAAATTGCTTTTGGCAGGATTGCCATTTTTACTATATTGATTCTCCCTAACCATGAGCATGCAATATCTTTCCATCTTCTCACATCCTCCTCTATTTCCTTCTTGAGTGTTTCAATATTTTCCTTATATAAGTCCTTTACAACCTTGGTTAGTGATATTCCAAGGTATTTGATTTTCTTTGAGGCTATAGAAAATGGGACAATCTCTCTGATGTTTGATTGTCTTCTGTATATAGCAAACCTACTGATTTTTGTGTTAATTTGTATCCTGCCACATTGCTGAAGGTATTAATCACCTTCAAGAGGTTACTGATACTATTCTTTGGGTCTGATATATAAAGGATCATGTCATCTGCAAAACTGAATAGTTTAATTTCTTCTTTTCCGATTTGTATACCTTTTATGCCCTTCTCCTGTCTTATCTCATGGGCTAGAACTTCAAGCACTATGTTAAAGAGCAAGGCGAGAGTGGAAACCCCTGTCTTGTTCCTGTATTGAGTGGGATCTCCTTGAGTTATTCCCCATTGAGAATGATTAGTGCTTTAGGTGTTTTGTAAATTTTCTTTATTAAGTTGAGGTATAAGCCATCTATGCCTGTTCTTTTCAGAGCTTTGAACATGACGTTGTGTTGAATTTTGTCAAAGGCCTTCTCCACATCTATTCAGATAACCATGTGGTTTTTGTGTTTGAGCCGATTAACGTGGTGGATTACATTTATCGATTTGCGTATGTTGAACCATCCCCGAGTCCCTGCGATAAAGCCAATTTGGTCAGGGTGGATAATATTTTTGATGTAGCGTTGTATCTGGTTTCCTAGGACTTTGTTCAGGATTTTTGCATCCAAGTTCATCAGTGATATGGGTCTGTAGTTCTCTTTTTTTTTTTTTGTTGCATCCTGAGGTAGTTTGGGGATTAGGGCAATGGTAGCTTCATAGAAGGTGTTTGGAAGCTTTCCCTCTTTTTCTATGCTTCTAACAAGCTTCAGAAAGAGTACTTTTAGCTCTATGATGAATTCAGCTGAGAAACCATCTGTTCCTGGGCTTTTACTTGTGGGAAGGTTTTTTTTTTTTTTTTATTACATCTTCAGTCTCTGGATGTGATAGGTTTATTTAGTGATTTTATCTGCTCTGGGTTAAGCTTTGGTACTTGGTATTTGTCCAAAAACTTATCCATTTCTTCCAGGTTCTCTAATTTTGTGGAGTAGAGGTTTTGGAAGTATGACCTGATGATTCTTCCAATGTCTTCAGGATCTGTTGTGATCTCACCATTGTCCTTTCTGATTTTGTTGATTTGGGCTTTCTCATTTCTTTGTTTGATTAGATTGTCCAGAGGTGTGTCAATCTTATTAACTTTTTCAAAGAACCAACTCTTTGATTTATCTATTTTTAAATTGTTTTCTTTATTTCCAATTCATTAATCTCAGCTCTGATTTTAATTATTTCCTTTCGTCTTCAGCTCCTCGGGTTAGCTTTTTCCGTCTGTTCCAATGATCTTATATGGGTGGTTAGGTGATTGACTTGAGACCTCTCTGTCTTTGGTATGAAGGCATTTAGCATGATGAACTTTTCCCCCCAGGACTGCCTTCATTGTGTCCCGCAAGTTCTGATATGATGTGTTATCGTCATCATTTATTACTAGGAAATTCTGAATTTCCTGTTTCATTTCTTGGATGACCCAATCATTTTTTAGGAGTGAATTATTCAGGCGCCAGTACCTTGTGTATTTTCTGGATCCTTTTCCATTGTTAACTTCTACCTCTAACGCATTATGGTCTGATATGATGCAAGGAACTACATCGATCTTCCTGAATTTGTTTAGGGATGAATTTATGCCCCAGAATATGATCAATTTTAGAAAAGTCCCATGCGCTGCTGAGAAGAATGTATATTCTGTGTCTTTGGTGTGGAACATTCTGTAAATATTTATTATCCCCAACTGGTTAATGGTGTTATTGAGCTCCGTTATGTCTCTGTTGATCTTTTGTTTGCTTGATCTCTCTAGAGATGATATAGGTGTATTAAAGTTCCTACTATGATGGAATTAGAGTCTATTTCTGCTTTATGTTTGAGTAGGGTTTCCTTTATGAACTGTGTTGCACCCATATTTGGTGTGTATATGTTAATGATGGTGATATCTTCTTGTTGGATCAATCCTTTGATGAGTAAGAAGTGACCATCATTGTCCTTTTTAATTGATTTTGGTGTAAAGTCTATTTTGTCAGAAACTAATGTAGCTACACTCGCTTGCTTTTTACTTCCACATGCCTAATAAACTGTTTTCATCCTTTTACTCTAAGAATATTCCTGTCTTTAGCATTTACTGAAGGGAGCAGGTGGAAGGGTTCTTTTTTCTGATCCACTCGGCAAGTCTGTGTCTTTTTATAGGGGAGTTAAGTCCATTTATATTCAGAGATATAACTATGAGGTTTGCTCTAAGTCCTGCCATGTTGAAGGGTTAATGGAGGTTGGTGTCTGTGTTGCTGTTATTAGCAAACTGACTGTGATTGTCTTGTCTGATCTCTGGTACTCTTCTGAGGTAGTTTTCTTGTTTCTTCTGTGTGGGATATCTCTTGCAGGATCTTCTGAAATTTTGGCTTTGTTTTCAAATAGTTGCAGAGCTGGTTTACTTCATGGAACACTTTCAATTCTCCATCTATTATGTGGGATAGCTTTGCTGGGTACAGTAGTCTAGGTTGAAAGCCATACTTCTTTAGACCCTGAAAAGCATTATTCCAAGCCCTTCTGGCTTTCATGGTTTCTAACGAGAAGTCTGAGGTAAGTCTGATGGATTTTCCTCTGTAAGTTACGGTTTGCTTTCCTCTAGCAGCTTTGAGTATTTTTTCTTTGCTTTCTATGTTAGGCATCTTAATTAAAATGTGTCTTGGAGAATTCGTCTTCATGTCCTGTTTGTTTGGATTCCTCTACACCCCTTGAAAGTTGAGTGGGCTTTCTCTTGTTAGATAGGGGAAGTTTTCTTGAATAATTCTGTTGAAAATGTTTCCTATGCCCTTAGCTTGGCCTTCTTCTCCCTCTGGGATCCCCATGATTCTAATATTCGACCTCATTATGGTATCCCATAGATCCCTTAAATTATGCTCACTTGATTTTTTGAATTTGTTGAATCCTATGACATCCTTATTAATTTCTTCTGTCTTGTCCTCAACATCTGAGAGTCCGTCCTCCAGATTGTCCACTTTGGGACTGATTGATTCAAGGGAGGTTTTTAACAACTCTGTTTCATTTTAGGTTTCTGCTATAATTTTGTTTATGGTCTCTAATCTTTTGTTGAGATCCAATTTCCAGTGTATTTTTGTTTTTTCTAGGGATTCCTGAAAATCATATTTCTCTCCATTAAATTCTGTCTGGAGTCTATGCTTGTGTTGATAAGCCTCATCTCATTCATGACTTTTTTCGTAGTTTCCATATCAGTCATTAATTGCTTCATGTTTGAATTGCAGTTGTGGTGAGGAGTCATATTATTCTCTGTTTGGGATTATATATTTGTTGTCTCCACTTCCTTGCCACTTTCCTGTTCCATAATGGGACTAGCGTCCCTGAGTTGGGGAGTTCCGTCTTTGAATGCTGTTGAGGTCACTGGTATTGATGTGATAAAATGAGTTTTGAAATTTGCTATATTTTGTAGTTTTTGAAAAATTGTCTCGAATTGCTATTATCCTCATCAAATATTTAGTCAAATTCAATAGTGGAATTCAGTTCTCCATAAAAATGGAGAAATGACTACCAATAAATTTTGGACTTTTTTGCGGGTTCTTTCATAACTGTTTAACCCTTTACTTTTTTTTATAGCTCTATTCAGAATCTTGTTTACTCTTGAGTTAGTTTTTAGAGTTCGTACCTTTCTAGAAAGTTGCCATTTTATCCATATATATGTCATTTTATCTAACACCATTGCTCATGTTATTCATTTTTAATCCATTTAATTTAAATTATTATTGATAATCAGCCTAGCATATATAATACATGATACACTTCAATCTCTTTTTTGTGACTAATACAGGTAAAAGCTGGTTTTATATCTTTTCAGTATATCTTTATTTTCTTGATCTTTATTATTTCTTTATGTTTGCTCTCTTTTTTTCTTGGATTTTTATTTCATTTGTTTGCTTGCTTTAAGTTTATGTTATTTTCCTTTTCTGGTATTAAATCATGTATAGGTATAAATTTCCTTTAACACACTGTTTTATTTGCATTCCATCAAAATTCTTTTTTTAGCTTTAGTTTCATCCCAAAGCATTCTCTGATTTCCATTTGAATTAATTTTGACGTGTTGGTTTTACTGTTTTATTTGATTAGCATATATTTGTGAAATTTTCATGTTGTTTACAGAGTATATACTTTTCATTATTTCTACGCTTGAAGTGTATTGAGGTTTATTTTAGATCATGTTATATAGTGTATCCTGGTGACTTTTCATGTGTACTTGGAGAAACAGAGTCAGTCTGTCTGTCTGTCTTGTCTGTCTGCCTGCTTGCCTGCCTGTCTCTCACTCACTCTTTCTTGGCCTGACTATATGTATCTGTTAGGTTTAATGGAGGGTATGACTCCTCATCCAGAGTCACTTATTCTCAGACTGAAGAACTTCCTTTAATAGTTCTTATAAAAAAAGAACTATAAGTTGACTGTCAGTATTTATTGTTGATGCTTATATGAAAATGCCCTTTACTATAAAAGATAGTTTTGCTCAATATAGGGTTTTTAGTATAAAAATATTTTGGTGTTTAGTACCCCTATCTCTCAATGGAAGTCCTCACAAACATCCCTAGACCTATGGATTGAACCATGTACCATAAGGACAGGGGCACTTTGTATAGGTTATGTCTCCATCTTTGGCCTCATGTTTAGGCTGATGGGAATGGCTAATTTTGATTGTCAATTTATTTGCATTAAGAAACACCTAAGGCATTACAGCTTTGAGTATGAAGGTAATTTCAGAGAAGATTAACTGAGGGAGGAAGACTTTCCTTGAACATGGGCAGCACCATCCTGTAAAATGGTGTCAAGACTGAATAAAGAGGGAAAAGGAACCACCACCATCCTACTCTGCTGAAATGTTGCCAGTACCCCCCCAACTCTGTGGGAACCTGCCATGGTCGATTTCATCTTCTCAAACTTCCTACAAAATAAACCTCTCTTAAGTTGTTTCTAGTCAGGCTATAAGAACAATAGAGCTGTGAGGTGTAGTTAGTTTATTGGGATTTCCTCTAGGGTGATGAGTTTATCTTTCTTCCATTGCTTTCGAGCTTTATTCTGCATCTCTCCTTGTATTTTTATTATGATGTATCTATAGACTTTGTAGACTTCTGCTTTGGTCACACTTGGAGTTGGAGTTGGTTGAGCTTCTTGCATATGTGGATTTTGTATATGTTTCTATACTCTTGTGGTCCTAAGCCACTCTGTCTTCTCATGTTTGTGTTCTTTCCTCTTTGGGTTCTTCTATATTGGTACAATTATTGATGCCCAGCATTTCTCTGAGCCTCTTCCAGTTTCAAATTCTTTGTTCTGTCAGGTCAGAACTACTTTTTTTCCTTGTGATGAACTTTTGTTTCAGGTGCTATGCTTTTTAATGATGGACTTCACACTTTTTGTATTTCTCTTCAATTCTTCCCTATTTGATTAGGACTTTTCTTTTATTTATGATTTCCTTCTTTAATCCTTTGGATTTTTTTGAGTATATTTGTAGTCTTTGTAATCTTACCTTTTGTATTTAACATCTGATCATTTTCACAGATAGTTTCTGTTAGTTGCTTTATTTCCCTCCAGTCTGTACCATAATATATTGTAGGAGTTTTGGATATTGATCCTTACACCTCGGGTTATTGCTTATTGGTTTAGTAATTACCATATTTCAGTAAATACAATACCTTACCATCTCACCTGACAGTGCTGAGCTTCCCATGGTCCTCTTGCAGTACACACTGAGATGCCAAAGGCACCTAGGGTAGGGCTTTCTTCTTTCAGTGATCATATCTAGCTTTTAATCACAGTTGATCAGTCTCTTGTATGCAATATTTCCTTGACCTTAAATTACTCTGAAAAAATTCTGGCAAATATGTGCCTCCTGTATATAAATAGAAGCCTGTGGTATTTATTCTGGCCCCAATAGGTAGGGCTTCTTCTAGTTGTGCTTTATTCATTCCTCCAGTTAGTCTTTGAATTGTTTATGAATCTTTTAAAATTGTGACTTACTACATGTCATGGTTTGATCCAGGTGTCCCCCACAAACAATGAATGTGTTCTCAGTGATCGATCGTCAGCTGATGGCAGTTCAGGGTGTTGTTGGGGGCAGGCTTATGGGGGTTATAAGCCAGCTTCCCCTTGCCAGTGTTTGGTACATCTTTTTGGAAGTGATGTCTACCCCTCTGTTCATGCCATCATCTTCCCTGCCAGGATGGAGTCTCCTCTCAAGTCTATAAGCCTAACAAACCCATTCCTCCACAAGCCGCTTTTTTTGGGGGGTTTCTTTCTGCACATCAAGTTGAAAGCTGACTGCAACATCATGTTAGATTGTTAGATCATATTTTTTATCTTCTTTTTTAAT
Organism: Zapus hudsonius; assembly: GCA_004024765.1. NCBI lineage: Eukaryota > Metazoa > Chordata > Mammalia > Rodentia > Dipodidae > Zapus > Zapus hudsonius. The sequence goes on along the minus strand of PVHP010026559.1, from coordinate 7,517 downwards.
CTTTTTGTCACACACACACACACACATATATATCTTTGTGTATGTGTGCGCGCACGCGCGTTCACACATGTGTCTGAATATATACACTAATGCAAACAAATACCTGGCCAGCTGAGAAACTGAACCTTAGCCAGTAGGTTTTAAAAGCAATTGCCTTTAACCATTGAGCAATCTTACCAACCCCTTTCTTTCTCTCCCTTCTTCTTTCAAGAAGGGTCTTGCTCTATCCCAGGTTTACCTGGAATTCATTCTGTATCCCAGACTGACCTTGATCTCATTGAGATCCTGCTACCTAAGTCTCTCAAGTGCTGAAATTACAAGTGTGAGCCACCAATTCCAGCTTTAACCTTAGGTGTTTCTGAGAGAGTCTGTAGGTGTCAATTTTATGTGGTGTTATAAATAAAGTCTGGTTTTTTTTGGGGGGGGGCGGAAGGTATGGAGATAGGAAGGTATTTCTGATGGTTTGACCTCCAAGGCAATATCTTCAATGCATTTCTAAGTGATTTTAGAAGGTGAGGATAGGTTTTAGCCCTGGGTCTATTTTCTTCTCTCAGTGTGAAATGACCTGCTTTCATCAGTCAGGAGTAATGTGAAAAGCACTCCAGTGTTTTCCATGGGGTTTGTTCCAAAGATGACCCTTACACTATGAGCAAGAGTTGAGTTGGAGGAAGGAGGTACAACTTCCTAAGCTTACTTGCTTGAAACTGCCTCAGCCAAGGAAGATGGGGGCAAACTAAGAAATGTTGATGGCCAGCTCCTCCAAGGAAAGAAGCCCTCTGTGGCAAGGTGGAGACTTTCTTTTGGTTCTGTTACAGGCACTTAAGGACCAGCCCCTTCTACATTCATGGTTATTGTTTCTGCTTTTCTGATCTGTCAAGGAGGATTAGGGTTGTAGTTTACACATACCATAGGCTTGCTCTTAGATTCTGTAGATTTTCTTAAATAAATATCTCCTTTGCCGTATTTCTTTAGGAAACAGTTTCTAGAAGTTTTCAGATGTAGTTTTGTTATATTAGTTCCCTCAGTTTTACTGAGGAACAGTCTAGAACTCAAATTTATCTCAATTATTTTTAAAGTATGATAGTTGGATTAAGATTTTAGCTGTGCTCTAGAGCTCAAAGATTTAAGTAAAAATATACCATAAATGTTGCGAATTTAATTTGCTTTTTACTACTTCAACATCAGAATTACTAATAATTACATGTTATTTTACACTAAAGCACAAAAAGAAACATCTTAGCTTATTTCATAGCTAAATAATATTTTCTGGGTCAAAGGATGGGTGCATTCATAATTTGGGTTGTTGTCGCCAAATTGACCTTTCCGAGGGGAGGGTCTAATTTACACTCCTCAGCTGCACTCATATTGCTGATTTCTCTGTAAATGTGCTAAGGAAGAGTGTCTTTTGAGCATTGTGAGTCTGACAGTGTGAAGATTATCCAAGGTCAGTGTGATTTTTAGTTATGACAGATAAGGCTATATAGCTTTGTGTGGTTTGATAAACCTAAAGAACAGTTGTTTCATTCTGTAAACTGCACTTTGTATATTTTGGGGCTTCTCTGCTTTTCTGGTAGATCGAGAGAATGGTAACTTCAGTGTAACTTTACACACAAGGCATCTTTGATCTCAAGGGAACAGGATGTTTTGAATTTTAATTTTACTGAGGTGATAATGTGTCTTTAATAGAACTGATGAGGTGAATAAAAAGCTGATTTGAGAGATTAAGTAATTACTTTAGTTGTGGGAATTTTTTTCTATATTTGATCCTATTGGAGCTATACTCTACCATTATGATGTTATCATTTACAGTGGAGATAGATGCCAGGCTCTGGGCAGGACTGATGCATATTTTAGATAGGTTGATTAGACTAGGACATTCTGCTAAGGTAATATTTTCTCTGAAGGAAGTGAGTAGGCAATCTGTCTCTATCTGAGGCTGAGTATCTTAATTTTATGAAAAATATTTGTAAGAGTGGTTGGAGAAATGAGCAAGAAAGGGATCATTGTGAGATATAAGAGTAGAGTACATATGATGTATTGTGTCAGATTGAATGAATTTGACTTTGTGGGGGGGTTTGAACTAAAGACAGAGGGGCATACTTTAAAAGGACCACTCTGCCCACTGACTTGCTAAAGTTAACAGCTAACAAGTCCTGACCATTTAGGTAGTAGGTACTATTGAAAATGTTATTTCCATAAGTGACATTCACATTGGAGTCTGTATTGTCAGGGGAAGAATCCTATAGTGAATATGGGTAGTGTTCCCACAGCCTGTGCTTGAGGCTGGTTCCCCATGGGGTTGCTGTCAGGAGGGGCTGTGGATCATGGGAGGTCTTGGTTATTGAGTTATTGGGGCTGGACCTTTAAATGAGATTGTGGGATCCCCAGTGCTCTCTCTCTCTCTACTTCTGGTTCATGCCAGTAGTTTGGCTCTACTGCATGCTCCTGTCGTGATGTGATGCTCTCACAAGATGTCCAAAGTGACAGGGCTACCTGACGCTCAACTGGAATTTCCAGAACTGTGAAAAACAAAGTCTTTTTCTTCCCAAATTAATAAACTCCAGGATTTTGTTAAGTAATGTGACACCAGCTTATACAGGCATCATTCAGGTTTTTGAGTTTGAGTTCATTGTCCCCTCAGTTTTGTCAAGTGCAGCTTCTGTGGTCATACCACATGAACTTGTACCTAACTTTGAAATAGTTTATATATGTGTTTGGAGGGGAACAGAGTAAAAGGAATCCTGGAAATTAGGAACAATAAATGCTGAGGAAAGGCAGAATTATACTTGGGAATATTTCAAAAGTTATGGGCTGGGAATATGGTTTAGCAGCTAAAGGCACTTGTTTATAAGCCTGGCATTCCAGATTAAATTTTCCAGTACTCATGTAGAGTTAAGCCCACAGTGAGTGCATGCAACTGTTGTTCATTTGCAGCCACAGAGGCCTTGATACACCTATATACATGTGTAAAGAAAGACAGAAGATAGAATGTAAAGAAACATTTTTTCCAAAGGCTATGCCTTGTTTCACAATTAATACTGAGATGAAACATTGGGCAAGATTGAACGATTGGGCAAGAAAATAATTTGTGTTCTTAGGTTCATGTAAGACACAAAGTATATGGTGAGGAGCCGGGCATGGTGGTACATGCCCATCTCAGCATGTACTCAGGAGACAGAGAGAGGAGGATCGCCATGAGTTTGAGGTGACCCCACCTGGAAAAAAAGAAAAAAAAAGTATATGATGGCATCTCGAAGAAAAGTGTTAGTGATAGCTTTCCATGTCTGATTTGATTTTGCAAAGGAAAATTAAGTGTAAGAATTTATTATTCTGTGATTTACAGTTATTTATACAAACCACAATTATCTTTAAAAGCTGAATTCTAATTATTAATTATATAATTGTAGATAATCTTTATAAAGCTGAAAGTACCTTATGATTGTGAAGATAAAATTTTCTTTTTAAAGTTAATACATTACCTAAATTTTGGGCACTGCTTCTATTTTGACCTCATTGCTTTTTGCATAGGGTCTTAACTTGTGAGCGTTCATCTCGAGGTAACAGTATTGCCTTTTTCTTTGTAAAGCTGTTTGAATTGTTGGGACCTGAAGGACTTGATCTTATTGAGAAGCTTCTCCAGAACAGAATCACTGTGGTGGACCACTTTCTCAATTCTTCAAGTGAGCACAAGTTCCAGGCTCTTAAAGGTGAGAAGTGTGGATTAGTCATTTGAACTTAAAAGCTACATTGTTAGCCAATCTTCTTAATATAATTACCTTTTATGGCCTTTGTCGTATAACATGCAGATACCATTCTGTTATGAAGATTTCAGATATGACAGATGGTGAACAAGTGACTCATGTAGGATGGGGTGGCAGAGCTTGCGTATGGTATTATCAAGAAAATTGTGTGGGAGGGGGGGAATTGGGGAATTCGGGATAACAACGCATGGTTTGCCCACTAAATAATGTAACTCATTATGGACAATAAATATATATTTAAAAAAAAAAGAAAATTGTGTGTTTGTGTGTGTGTGTGTGTGTGTGTGTGTGTGTGTGTGTGTGTGTATGTATGTATGTATTCCTATGCCAGGGTCTCTTACCACTCACTGAAAATGAACACTAGATGCTTACATTACTTTTTCTATCTGACTTTACATGAGTGTTTGTGAATGAAACCAAGGCCATGGCTTTGTAAGCAAGTACCTTTGACTGCTGAGCTGTCTCCCTAGCCCTGGGCATATCATTTTTTATGCAAAAACACTTATTGTAGACAATTTTCTCACAAGTGAATATATATGTACTATTTACTGTGGGCCACGTAGTATTATAATTTACCTCCATCTTTTTGTTTGAAAACTTTGAAGCTGGTGAAGATATAATAATTATGTAATGAATACCTGCATATCTATCCTATAGCTCCAGTATCCCATTCTCTACATACTTAGATACATAGGTACATACATGCATAGATACATTCCCACACACACACGTGTGCATGCATACATACATGCAAACAGCTACATGTAAAATTTTGTGCACTGATAGATACAGGATATGTATATCCTGATGACTTCCTATAAAATCCAAGGCTTATACATCTAAAATAATGACAATTTCCTACTTAACTGTGTGCAACTATCATATCTAAGAATAATAAAAATTTCCTACTTAACCATATGCAACTATCATGTTTAGCAAATTGAGCAGTGTATTTCATGTATTTCAAAACCTCAGTAAAATAAGAGAGAGTTGGCTAGGAAACAAAATCATAAAAAACGAGGTCTTTTTTTTTAACATATCAACAGTGATAGTTGACTCAGGAAACTTAAATTTTATACCTTTACCTTTATGTCCTTTGCCAGCCTTACAAATACAAATTGCTCATATAAATTGTTTAGTCTAATGAAAAAAAGGGGGCAGGGATACACATACATTTAACCATTTACAACTGGGTTTTATTGTTATTTTTTGTGTTCAGTATTATAGGTTCCTAATGTATTCTCATTGAGACCTTATAAATTTTTCTAAGATATATTTTATTATAATATTAATTTATTTATTGAGACAATGAAACACATGTGTAGCATTATTTTATTACTACCACCTGTGCTTAAAATGTTGATTACACTAGCACATAAGAGTTAGAATGTCATCCAAAGTTTTTAGTTTCACACTCTAAATGCTTAGCTCTCATTTCTGATAAGCACATGACATCGTTTGCATTGAACATTCTGCTTCATATTAGCATTGCTGATCATGTTATTTTTGCAGGCAATTTCACTTTTTTTGTGTGAAATGAGGAGTTTATCAGGTCAAAGTGGGAATTTTAGACAAATGGAAAAGGTGAGGTGCCAGAATACAGGCTGCCAGTCCAGAAACCAGACATGCAGTGGGTCAGGGGAGAGGAGCCAGGTGCTAGCGTAGAAGCATAGGAAAGACTAGAGAGAACTGAGAGAGGTGCATATGAACTGAAGAGAAGGCTGAGGCGGAAATAGAGAGATCTGGAGAGACAGATACAGACATCTATGTGCTCCTTGTATAAAGAGATCTGAAGACTCAAAAGAGCCAATTTTACTTTACTTTTAATTCAGAGTAGACGTGAAAGCTTTCAGAATATAATTTCTTTTTTTTCTGAAACCGACAGCTAATTAAATTCAGTTATTACAATTAGAAAGTAAGAGATAAGAAAATACTTTGGTCACTACGGTAAAATTTAGGCTTTTAGAGCCTTGTACAAAGTATTAAAAGTTAAATGATTTATTTAAAATCATAAGGAGGCAGTGACAAATGTTTGAGACATTTCAAGATTTGATTATGAATGAATTTGAAAACAAACTTTTCTATCTCAGTGGTTGTAATTTTCTTTCCTGTTCTGCTTTGGGTCTTGGAGCGCTCTGTTAGAATAAGGACCAGTTCTCATTCTTTGTCTTTACAGCCAAGCATCAATAGATTCTCAGGACTGAGTGCCCAGTGACTTATATTGCTTCTATTAACAATCACTTTTTGGCCCGAGAGTGTGTTTGTGTATGTGTGTAGGTGTTTAGAGTATGTGTGGTGTGGTGTTTGATGTGATGTGTGTAGTGTTTGCATGTGTGTGTGTGCAGGGGTAGAGGCCAGACGAGAATGTTAGGTGTCCTCTCTTTCCTCATCTGCCTGTTTCCTTGAGACAGAATCTGTCACTCAAGCTGCTGCTTTCATGGCTTTATCAGTTAGCAAGCCTCAAAGATTACAAATATGTGTGGCCACCACATCAGCTCTTTTTGTGGATGCTAGGGAATCAAACAGGAAGTGTGAAGCCCTCCAGCCCTCATGGTTACGCAGCTATCTCCCCAGGGGGTTGATTATTTTAGTAATAGTTGCTTTGTCAGTCCTTGGGCTATCTAGTCAAGATCCGAATTTTTATTCTGTTGGAAGAAAATTTATCCTGAATATTGTCTTGTCCAGACCATTTTGTAAACATCATCATATTTTGATTGATATGCTTCCCCTTAGTGATTTTGGCCTTCCCCTTCCTTTTTATTATTATTTTTTATTATTTTATGATCAAAATACATTATGTGCATCTTTTTTATTTTATCTTTATTGCCTAAAATTAGGTACATTGATTGAGTAAATATAATGCTTATATTCTCATTTCCCTCTCCTCTATCCCCAATCCTCTGGTATCCTCCTTGGTGGGCACACTGGATCAGTCCGGGTGGCAAAAGGTTATGAGTATGAATTGTAGATGAGGAGGATAATGTCTCTGGGTAATCTCTCCCTCTATGGCTCTTAAAATCTTTCTGCCCCCTCTTTTACTCAGTTCACTGAGTCTTGGCCATGGAAGGTGAGTTTTAAAAGTTTCATTGTTGTTGTTGTGACCTTAAGAGTCTCTGTGCTTCTATTTTAAGTTGCATTGGAAGTTGTTGGTGTCTGTCTCGTTGCCTTAACCTGGGATGACTAATTGACTGTAGTTGTAGGTCTCTTTCTTGCCCTACCACTGTCTCAAGTGTTTCACTTGGGTCCTACACGATAGGTCTGGGGTGGTTCATCTCTTGTTGGCCCCCTCCTTTTTAAATAAACTGTATTTCCTTGAAAAGATGGACTATATTTTTACTTTTCTGTTTTGATCATCATCTATAAATATATCCTCTAGTAATATTAATGAATTTTATTTCATTACGAATAAGTAATACTCTATATGCAGTTTAATAAGAATAAGGCTTATTACTTAGAGGAAAGTTCTATTTAATATATATTCATTTTATTATACCTACAGTAATTGCTAATTAATAGTGATTATCACATTTTGAAAACTATAAAATATTTCAAAATTATAAAACTGAATTTCTTTTGGTCTCTGATTTTATGTTGAAAATATTAGTAATTCTGAAAGAAGAAAAATTTGCTGACTTTTCCTAAGCCATTAAGTAATGTAGATATCATGATTTAAGAATACTTCCCTTCAAATTTATTGCTGTTTTTATGTTTTTGTAGGGGCAAAAATGGTTTTCATAAAGGTTAAATCATATCTGA